>CM049850.1:31126532-31314032 GCA_027422415.1 Schizothorax lantsangensis | reverse complement strand
GTTTGCTTATTTGCTTCTTTCTTTAAAATAAATAACACTTAGTTTGACATTTGATTTGTATTGTAATGACATTGTTATTTAGGTAATTCACACACATGTGAATCAGCATGAAATGGTGTTCACAACCAATTTCACTTCCATAATCTGATGTTTCCAAGTGAAATAGGGTATTAAATAAGACATGTCAGTTTTATCAATCAGGGATTGATTTATTGATTTATAATGGAGAGTGGAAAATGTGTGTGTATATACATATTATTGACTTTTTTTTTGTTTAAGATATTTGCATTTTAGAATTTTGTATATTAAATGTGAAAAATGAAATATTGTGGAAAATATATTTAAAATATATTGATTTATAGAGCCATTTTCAGTACATTTAATATTTGATGGTACACCAAAAGAAAAAAAAAGTTTGAAAAAAGTAATGTTATTCGCTGCAGAGGTGATACAAATTATTACATTTTTGATTAAATAATTTTTCTTAATATCTAAAATGACATGCACTAATAAATAATTCACAATAAGTAAATAAATAATTCACCAATAAATAAATGCATTTTGTAATATCTAAAATAACATGCACCAATAAATAAATGCCTTTTTTAATATCTAAAATAACATCCACCAACAAATAAATGCCTTTTTTAATATCTAAATTAACATGCACCAATAAATAAATGCCTTTTTTAATATCTAAAATAACATGCACCAATAAATAAATGCCTTTTTTAATATCTAAAATAACGTGCACCAATAAATAAATGCCTTTTTTAATATCTAAAATAATGTGCACCAATAAATAAATGCCTTTTTTAATATCTAAAATAACGTGCAACAATAAATAAATGCCTTTTTTAATGTCTAAATTAACATGCACCAATAAATAAATGCCTTTTTTAATATCTAAAATAATGTGCACCAATAAATAATTTACAATAAGACCAAAAACATCCTTTTTTAATATCTAAAATAACATGCACCAATAAATAATTTACAATAAGACCAAAAACATCCTTTTTTAATATCTAAAATAACGTGCACCAATAAATAAACATATTTTTGTAATATCTAAAATAATGTGCACCAGTTAATAATTCACGATAAGACCAGAAATGTCTATTTAAGCAAGAACATTTGATTTCTTTTCGAATGAAAGTGTCCAAATGGAGCCAGACAGTGTAAACTGAAGGCCGGTTTTGCTCGTTAGCTGAGCTGGTTCTGACTGGTCGAAATGGTCATCTGTGTGTAATGAGGTTCATTCTTACTGGGTTTTGTTTCTTTTATTCATTAGTATCATGAAGTCTTTGAGCGCTCAGTGGTTTAGCTCCGCTGAGACCCCTCGCCTCCCCTGAAACAAAGCCGTCACAAAGGCCCGATGTTTCGTGGCAGTCTGCCGTTATAGAAAGTTCTGGCTGGCGTTGTGTGGAGTGAATTCTTTCTGGAGGTGCAGCAGTTTGCACCTGTCGCTCTGTGTGTGTGTGTGTGTGTGTGTGTGTAGGTGTGTGCACACTCTACCTAAGGCTCGAGAGCACATGGCTGTGTGTCTCTGCACCACCTGGCGCTCTCCGACAGCTCTTTGTGTGCCTGCGCTGAGCTGCCTGCAGTGAGATCCATACATATGCTAATGTCTGATCCGGCTCGCGGAGGCCTCGTGCTCCCAGAGCGGCCCAGAATGTCAAAATCAGCCCGTTTCTCTCAACATCTCTCTTCACGCCGCAGAAGCATGCCGAGGCTCTTTGTTGGCCGTAGCAGCTTTTGCCATTGTTTAAAGCACTTGGCGAATTAATGATTGGTGTTTAAAAACTTCTGTTGGATTGTTTCTTTAGTCAACATCAAATCAGAATTGACCCCGTTTACTTCCTTAAAGGGATAGTTCACCCAAAATGTACATTTGTGAAAAAGAATTGCATCTGATTGAATGTGCACTTGTAGTGTACTTAAAAGTATATTTTCAAAAACTACTTTCAGGTAATATTAATGAACAGGGCTTCTGCAGGTCTTAAAAAGGTCTTTATTCACCCTTCTACAAATTAAGGCCTTAAAAGGTTCTAAAGTGGGGCAAAAAGTCTTCAATTCATAAAGACATGGCATTAAATGTTGCAGACACTGCAAAATATGAATATCTTCCTCAGTATTTTTGCTTGGTTTTCTAATACAAATATCTAAGCATCCTTAAAACAAGATACATGTATATGCAAATTGAATATACCATATGAATTTTTATTTTAGTTTGTTTTTTGATAAACTACAAAATGAGGTGAGTTTATGCTTAAAACAATCAAATATCTGTCAATGGGATAAGCAAACTTGTTTTCCCTTTAAATTAAGTTGATTTTTCTGAGCCCATTTTTTGTAATGTTTTAATCATAAACTTAATTTTGATCGTTTTCTCCTAAAACAAGACTTGCTAAGTCATTTTGCTTCTCAAGTAAATGTATAATAATTTAAAAATCTTTAGGTATTTGCACTGGAAAACAACAAATTGTATTTATTTATTAATTCATTATTCATTTAATTGTAATCATAAGGTACAGTAAAAGTTATTTCCTTATATATATATACTGTATATATACATACATATTAAATACATGACATTGCAATAGAAATTACATTGCAGTATATTTGTTTATTCTTTTTAAAAGTATACAAAGGTGTACTGTACTTCTTTTTCCACAAAGTTCATGTCGTTACAAACCAGTATGACTTGCTGTCTTCTATTTTTTTTTAAATCCATAAAGTGAAAGGGTTTTATTATTGTCTCTTATTACATGTACTAAAACAGTTGAAACATTTCTAAATATTCCTCCACCCTTCACCTTAGCCTTCATAGAAGTTTATAGGCTGGCATACCACAAAACAGAAGACATTCAAGACAGCCTGGAAGTTCAAGTTGCAACATGACACGTGCAGGTTCAATCGAAAACAAGTATCTGGGAAAAGATGCACTTATTTGTGGTGCATACTGCCCATCTTCTGTGGCTATCTTTAGCTCCGGGTGTTTGTTCATTGTTGTGTTGTGGTTTCGGTCAAAGCGACACACATGCTGTTTGCCAACCACAAATATCCTGATGTTGTTTTATGAAAAAATAGGGCAGAACAAGCTATAGTCAGCATTTGCATGGTGACTGTGTTTTAACCATGTTTTTACCATGTTTATTGTAGACTCCTGGCTTTTGGACTGAGGATGAAGGAGAGGTTAACGTACACAAACGCTCGGCATCATGGGGCAACGCTGACCATCTCATAGAGGTGTGCATGAAAATAGACGGTTTTTACACGTGAAAAGTATTTCAAGTGATGGGTGGTAATGTGTTTATAGACATACTCTGGGCGTATAATTGGCCTCTTTTCCCATAATGATCCTCAAACATACCCACACATAATGTCTTGACTTGCCATTATTGGCTCTTGTGCACTTGCAAAGTCAGTTTGGGAATCCCAAGCTGTGGCAATATAAACATCTATTCAAAAAGCTCATTGAGCATTGTTTGGTGAAGCCTGTGAGGTTAGATACAGCTGTTATATTGTTAATATAGGTCATGTCATCTAGTCTACAGCAGTCATCTGGTGTAGGGCTGTATGGCTTGAGCTTAGATTCTGTGTCACTGTTTGTTTGTTTCTTCCTTCCATCTTTTGCTGATGGTAAAAATATGATTTCCAGATTGCAAAACTCCGTCAGCAGCTCCAGCGCAGTTTGCAGGGCAGCCGCAGTATCAAGGAGAAAGAAGAAGTGACGCAGCTGAATCCGGCCCAGGTACTGTACATCCACTTGCTAGGGTTATATGCAGTCATCTTCAGAATTTTGGGGTTTTGTAATGTTTTTAATTTTGAACAGTAGTATATAAAAGTTTGGGGTCAGTAAGATTTTTAAAATGATTTTGAAAGAAGTCTCTTATGCTCACCAAGGCTGCAATTATTTTAATCAAAAATGTGGTAAGAAATATTGTGAAATATTACATATTAAAATTGTTTTCTTTTTGAATATATATAAAATGTATTTTATTCCTGTGATGGCATTCAATGGAACAGCATTTATTTGAAATATATTAGGGGTGTCAACATTAACGCGTTAACGCATGCGATTAATCTAAAAATTTTAATGCAAATTAATCATTTGATAAGGTTTGACCCCAACTTCTTCCCGTCATCGCAGCGCAGAAGGTTATCTATCAGTGTGTGATGAGGATACAGCGAACAGTGTTGCCAGGGTAGCGGCACAAGTGGCCGTGGGCTATTTTGAAAATACAGTCGCGGGAAAAATTACAGAGCCTTGGGTTGTGTTTTTTTTGGGCTACTTTTATAATCTACGGCGGCCGCCCAAAGTGTATATAGACAAATAAAAATTAAAATAGATCCTTTTGCTAATGTGTATCATACTTAATATATACCTGGCAACTTCAGAACGGAGAGGCGCTTGTAACATCACAAACAACGTGAGTTTCAGCCAGAGCATACAACACAGCAGAAATAAACATGACAACAGCCACTATAGATTATAGAAGATAATAAACACACGATTACGATAGGATATGGTTTCTATGTGATTTTCTTGAGATGAATATGTAACTTACATCTGAAATGCTCATTTTTGCAGCGATATAAAAGGCTATAAAAAGCATATTTTAACAACAGTAAATGGCCAAATTCCACACGTGATCGCAAAAGGAAGTTATTACAAACACTCGATGGTGGTTTGAAGTGAGTTCTGAGTAAAAGTGTACTATTAATCTCATAAAATGTCTTATGAAGCATGATGCTAATGTTAGCTCTAATGCACCTGCAGAACAGGTCCAATTCTTCTTCATAATGCATTTTGTCATAATACTTCACGTAAGGTCGCAAGAAATGTTTTGTTGTATTTATTTAGAAATACTTTTGATAATAGTTGGGTAAATGTATCCTGGGATTGAAGCGATGTGGCTTGGTAAACGTTTTATTGCCAGTATAAAGGCTGATAATGGCTGAATAAAAACAAAAGAATAATGATAAAAGAATAATAAGGATTATGTCTCATATCTGGCGGAGGTGTGAAAGGTTATGTTTCCTTAAACTAGTTTGTCATGCATTTCTTTATTTCAACACATTTACAGGTAAAGCCTAGTATTTTAAATGTGCGATTAATCGTGATTAATCACAGTCCATGACTGTGATTAACACGATTACATTTTTTAATCGATTGACAGCACTAAAATATATATTTCTTTTACATTATAAATATCTTTAATATTAATTTCTTTAAAAATATATATATATTGACCCCTAATATTTAAACGGGTTGTTATCAGAAAGTCATCTGATAAATGTAAAATTTTTATATTCAATAAAAAAAAAATAAAAAAAAATCTGTTTAAATTCTATTCAAAATTAATTTATTAAAAAATATATATTTATTTGAAATAAAAATATTTTGTTACATTATAAACATCTTTACTATTAATTTATTTTAAAAAAAATCATATTGACCCCAAACATTTGAACGATTTGTATTTAATTAATTTGTATTTAAAACGACATCAGATGCTGCTTTGATTTGGCCCACAATATATATCACAAAAAAAAGCATACCATTGAAGCATATCTTCATTTCTAATTTATATTTTTGTTTTAACATTTTTGTGTTTAATTTTTCCATTAAGATGTAGAAAAAAATGTGAATTTGATTTCAAAAATATATTTTATTTATATTTGTTTATTTAAACATTTAAATATATTATAATATATAATATAATATAATATATAGGTAGATACAATGCAACATATGCTACAAATTTTTGGCTTATGGCCCTTTGATCAGTTTTAATTTTTAGTCCTTCGTATTAGTAGGTTTGGGCACCTCTGATGTACACTGACCAAAATTATAAACGCAACACTTTTGTTTTTTCCCCATTTTTCATGAGCTGAACTCAAAGATCTAAGACTTTTTCTGTGTACACAAAAGGCCTATTTCTCTCAAATATTGTTCACAAATCTGTCTAAATCTGTGTTAGTGATCATTTCTCCTTTGCCGAGATAATCCATCCACCTCACAGGTGTGGCATATCAAGATGCTGATTAGACAGCATGATTATTGCACAGGTGTGCCTTAGGCTGGCCACAATAAAAGCCCACTCTAAAATGTGCAGTTTTATCACACAGCACAATGCCACAGATGTCGCAAGTTTTGAGGGAGCGTGCAATTGGCATGCTGACTCCAGGAATGTCCACCAGAGCTGTTGCCCGTGAATTGAATGTTCATTTCTCTACTATAAGCCGTCTCCAAAGGCGTTTCAGAGAATTTGGCAGTACATCCAACCGGCCTCACAACCGCAGACCACGTGTAACCACACCAGCCCAGGACCTCCACATCCAGCATCTTCACCTCCAAGATCGTCTGAGACCAGCCACCCGGACAGCTGCTGCAACAATCGGTTTGCATAACCAAAGAATTTCTGCACAAACTGTCAGAAACCGTCTCAGGGAAGCTCATCTGCATGCTCGTCGTCCTCATCGGGGTCTTGACCTGACTGCAGTTCGTCATCGTAACCGACTTGAGTGGGCAAATGCTCACATTCGATGGCATCTGGCACTTTGGAGAGGTGTTCTCTTCACGGATGAATCCCGGTTTTCACTGTACAGGGCAGATGGCAGACAGCGTGTATGGCGTCGTGTGGGTGAGCGGTTTGCTGGTCAACATTGTGGATCGAGTGGCCCATGGTGGTGGTGGGGTTATGGTATGGGCAGGCGTATGTTATGGACAATGAACACCGGTGCATTTTATTGATGGCATTTTGAATGCACAGAGATACCGTGACGAGATCCTGAGGCCCATTGTTGTGCCATTCATCCACGACCATCACCTCATGTTGCAGCATGATAATGCACGGCCCCATGTTTCAAGGATCTGTACACAATTCCTGGAAGCTGAAAACATCCCAGTTCTTGCATGGCCAGCATACTCACTGGACATGTCACCCATTGAGCATGTTTGGGATGCTCTGGATCGGCATATACGACAGTGTGTTCCAGTTCCTGCCAATATCCAGCAACTTCGCACAGCCATTGAAGAGGAGTGGGCCAACATTCCACAGGCCACAATCAACAACCTGATCAACTCTATGCGAAGGAGATGGCAAATGGTGGTCACACCAGATACTGACTGGTTTTCGGTCCCCCCCAATACAGTAAAACTGCACATTTTAGAGTGGCCTTTTATTGTGGCCAGCCTAAGGCACACCTGTGCAATAATCATGCTGTCTAATCAGCATCTTGATATGCCACACCTGTGAGGTGGATGGATTATCTCGGCAAAGGAGAAGTGCTCACTAACACAGATTTAGACAGATTTGTGAACAATATTTGAGAGAAATAGGCCTTTTGTGTACATAGAAAAAGTCTTAGATCTTTGAGTTCAGCTCATGAAAAATGGGGGAAAAACAAAAGTGTTGCGTTTATAATTTTGGTCAGTGTATATATATATATATTATGTTTTTTATATAATGCAGAAAATCATATTGTATGCAAAACATCCACTATGGAAAAACCATAATGATACTACAAGCAAGCTTCATTTTCTTTAAGCCAAATGTGATTTCATATTTTTCTCTTTTGATCTTTTGTGGTGAAATTTGATACTGATTGTTTTTGTGAGATTAACCTATACATATAGATTTTCTAAATTCAGACTTTGACATTAATCAGGTTACTGGTGCTTTTTGTTTTCCAGCCAAAGCGTCTCTCTGCATCTTCATCTAATATGGTCCTTTCCAGACCCGTCATCTGTCGAATGCCCAGCTATAGTGACTGTGTTAACCAGGAGCTGGAGAACGTCTTCATCTGTGAAGGCTGGGGAAGAGAGGAGGAGAAGGTACAAACACACAGGTTTCAGTGAAACATTTCAACTTTGTAACACTTTTGTAATTATGTATGTGTTTGTCCTCCTGGTTCAGGATCTGGAGGTGCGGGACGGTGGCCGCGCTCCTGTTCCTCCTCTTCATCATCACACACACAGCGCTGAGACGCAGATCTCCTGCAGTCCGTGTTACTGCTGCTCTCCTGCCGCTGACACTGAGAAAGGTAGCGCTCCTTCAGTACCAGTCCCATGGTGTTGCCCTCTGACACCTCACTGTGCTGTGCTGTTTTCACAGAATGTTAATAAGGAAGATTTGCTTAAACAAACACTCGATTTGTCCTCTCAGATTACAGGTGTGGTTCACCTCTGCCTCAGTTTTCCAGTTCTCCCAAACCCAACAACAGTTACACGTTTAAACGTGAGCCTCCTGAGGGCTGCGAGAAAGTCAAAGTGTTTGAAGATCTCATGTAAGTACCATTGACCGCTTTTATTTGTAAAATACTCCTCCTGGATTTTTGCTGTGCACATCCAGAGAGCATGCTTTGGTTTTTGTGTTTGCTGGTACAAGGTTTTGCTTGACGTTTAAAACAGCTCAGTGGGCTTCGGTTTTGATAACTTCAGTTTAACACTCAATTTAAAGCATCATGCTTAGACGCCAGTCTTCAGTGTCACACAATCCTTCAGAAATCATTCCAATATGTTGATTTATTATCAATGCTGTTCTTTTTAGCTTTCTATTCATCAAAGAATCCTGAACAAAATGTCACCGGTTCCAAAAAATATTAAGCAGCAAAACTGTTTCCAACACTGGTAATAAACCAATATATTAAAATGATTTCAGAAGGATCATATGACTCTGAAAACTGGAGTAACAGCTGATGAAAATTCTGATTTGCATCACTGAATTAAATTATATTTTAAAGTATTTTAATTATGTATTATGTATACTAATTATGTATATATATATATAAAACCTCTGACATGAAGAAGTGTGAAAGCTCCTCACATGACCGCTACAGAACATCTGAACATAACGAAACAAATGCACATTGACGGATCTTCTTCCGTCTGTTCTGCAAAATGTAAACAAATGTATATTTCTGCAAGCATAAATATTGTGAAAATATCAATATTAATTGTGTCTAGGCAAAGGCATTCCTCCTGGAACAGGTCGCGCGCCGCTGGTTTGGCGGGTGTTCATTTCATACTCTGTGACAGCTTATTTAATGTATAAATTATACATTGTATTTCATGATAAAGTAACGAGAGGAGCGTCGCCCACAGTAACGAAGTAAAAGTACCGTTTTTTCACTAAAAATATACTTGAGTAAGAGTAAAAGTACCCATCTGTAAATATACTCTAAAAGTATTAGTTACTCAAAAAATTTAGTCAAGTAAATGTAACTCGTTACTACCCACCTCTGGTGTGTATACATACGTACATACATAGATGTATGATATTTTATATATTTTTTATTTATATAAATAAAGGCATGTACTATATTTGTTTACTTTTTTAATAGGGATAATAGCATTAATAATAGTTGAATTAATAGTGGCATAAATGTAATAGCATATACTATTTTATGTATACTTAAATATTATTGCTTTTCTTTTCTTTTAGCACTTGTAGGACACAAGGCTTTCCCATCTTCTCCTGCCCAGACAGAAACAAGGTGAACTTCACTCCGAGCGGCTCGGCCTTCTGTCCGGTGAAGCTGCTGTGTTCCTCTCTGTTCCCGTCAGATGATGCTGCTCGCCCCGGCTCAGGACAGACGTCTGGTTCATTTACAGAGCTGCGGCCCGTGTCGTCTGAACGCTGCAGTATTAAGAAGTGCCTGCTGCTCAGTTCACCAATCACAGCTCAGATCTCAAACAGCTGACTTTTCTGGGAAATTTTGTACTTGGCTAATGATTGTACAAAAGGACCATTATGTTGAACTTTGTCTTGGGTTTTCTGCTGGAATGCACAAATCTTTACTTAACCTTGCAGCACATCCTACTAACCAGGTAAAACACATTAGATATGACAGATAATCAACAGCCAAAAATGTCTTCATGCCTTAACACATAACTCAGGTTTAACTTTCATTAGGGATGGGCGATATAGCTAACTAATTATATTTCAATACTTTGAGTCGTTTGATATATATTTTTTTTCCTGTAGAAGAAACATAATTTCACCCCAACAGTCATTGTATTGCCAGCAAAATGATTGCAAATATATTGTGTATATTCAATATGCTGCCCAGCCCTAACGTTCATAAGTCTATTGAACAGTAAAGATGGCTTTGTGTTTTTAGCCTCCTTTATTCATGTGACACTGTTATGGTGTATAAATATGACTGCTGGATGCTGACATTAAAGTGACATTTTTCAAAGTATAATATTTGCGTTAATTTCTGTGTTTTACTCCTATTACGTGCTTCCTATTTTTAAACTGCATTTATTTGGTTATGGGATTTTTAATGTTTACATTAAACAGTAATGTACATTCTAAATAATTTTTTTTAAAGGAAAATGTACCAGTAATACTGTATGTGCACATTAATTATAAGCATTAAAAATAATAGTCATGGAAATGTTTAATCTGCATATAGAAACCAGAAAGATAATTTTCTTTCTTCTGAGAACAATTGAAATAATTTTCTTTCTAAATATTGTTAAAGGAAAACTTCTAGCGGTAGCATGTCATTTGTGTATATACATTATAAAAGGTAAAGTCACACTATTGTGTAAAATTAAGCTGCATTTATTCATTTCATGCCATTCAAGGTTACAGTCGTATTAGAAATGGAAGAAACACACAAGTACAACACAAAATATTGAAAATGATATGGCATTATTTGGTGTAGTGGGATACGATTTATGGTGATGCATATTTTACTTTGTCTAGTAAAGCTCTGATATGAACTGACTTCAGTAAGGCCGTTTGGTCCCACTGTGCATTGTGTTATGTGGAATTACATTTTATTGCACTTGCATGTTTGTAGTTTAATATGTACGGTGAAAAGTCATTTGTAGTACATGGGAATCTGTTTTCAGGCACACAAACACATAATCAGCACTAAGAAATACAATTAACCAACATATACATAAACGCTTACTTCATACGACCTGGTTTGACCAAGGTGTTTACCAATATTTGATTGTTATTCATGACAAAAATAATAGAGTACAATAGTCAGGTTCTGGAAGTAAAAATCCTATTAATTTTCTCTCACAATGTTTAAACCTTTCAACAAACCATGAGCTCTGATGTTTTATTATTTATTATATATGCTTTTAAGGGTGGGGTGGGGGGGATCCAGCATCATAAATAAATCAAATAAATGAATGAACTAAAAAAAAAAAAATAAAAAAAACCTTCCAGAAAATTACTTCCAGAACCAAGCCTGTAAAAAGTGAGCACAGTTGCTTTCTATAACATAACCATACAGTACATCTTAAATAAGGTGTTCAATTTATGTACATCTTGACCTATTAATAGCTGCTTTCACATCAGGTGAAGTTTTCATAATATAATATAATATATATATAACGTTCATTAAAATAAATTAATTGAAGGAGTGTGATAAAGTCCTCTCATATTTAAGGCTTCTGAAATGCAGCATTAGTTTTAGTTGATTTCTTTCATAACTGATCAAGGCAACATCTAAAATAAATAACGGTAAAAAAATCTGAAATCATGCAATATCACAATATACAAACCCAAACTACTCACTGTTGCTGATAATGCTGTGTCAGTATATACATTTATGTAATACAAGAAAACCCACAATGTTATGGCAAATCAAACTGCCTTGACAATACTAGCAAATGAAAAAGGAATCAAGGCCAGAGTGATTATTATTAGTTTCCTTTGGCAGCAAATATTTCTTCATTAAATAATTAAGGTTCACTGCTGTCTGGTACAGGTGTCTGTAGGCCTCTCACGTGATCTGTGGATTGTGTGACGAGTGTAAAGTGCATCTGTAACAGAGCAGATTAAGCGTTCAGGAGCTCATGTTCTTCATCGGTTCGGCCGATCGCGTCCGGGTTTGACAGAGGATCCAGATCCGCAAACAGATTGAACCAAGCAGAGAGATCTTTTGAGGTATCTGTAATAAAAAAATGAGTATTAGAATTGTATTACAATATATACAAAAATACAACCTAAAGTTAATACAACCTAAAGTTAGGGGTATAAATATTTGCTCTGAAATTTGGTCTCAATTTAAAATCTAAATTTTATTTTATATATATATATATATATATAATATATATTGGGTGGGGGTGTATATGATTCATACAGTATGTTTACAGCTGAAAATAGATTATTTTTTGATAAGAAATCAACACAAAAGGCATTATTATTATAATCAAGTATTAAGTATTCAATTCTATAATACTGTAAATGCATCTTTTTTCACATCAGTGCATCACAACGGATCAATGAATGAATGAATGAGGCATTTATATAGCACTTTATTGTGTATTGTTGTACACCCAAAGCGCTTTACAATCATATGACGGGGTCTCTCTTCAACCACCACCAGTGTGCAGCATCCACTTGATGATCAATGCATGTTTACACTCTCAATACTGGTTATGACTGATATATTTTAAATGACTCTGATCATATTTACCTTTCACTGCAGGTTTGGAAGAGATTTGACTCGCTACAGATGAGTTTTCAGGAACATTCTGTGGAATGGCTGTTGTCCAACCTGGAATGCAGATAATATTTAAGAGCTTTTACAATGGATGTACACTACAAGTTTGGGGTCAATTTTTTAAAATGTATTTATTTATTTACTTTTAATTTATTCATTCAGAAAGGACACATTCAATTATGGAATCCCATTTCCACCACAGAATAAAAAAGGTTAATTGCAAATTGTTTATCACACAATTCAGATTTTTTTTTCTTCCAATTTTAAGTCAGAATTGCAATATGTAAACTCTGTCTAAATTATGTGGTGTCAAACAGAATATAAATTGTAATTATATTTCACAATTTTTCTGTTTGACTATTTTTGATCAAGTAAATGCAGTGTTTCAAAATTAAGTCTTTCTACTTTTAAGAATATTTTCAAAAACGTTATAAAAATCTTACCAATCCAGCTTTTGAACACTAGTGTATAGTTTGTTCCATAATGGTCTATTATTGTTGTATCATCTATTTGAGACTGTCCCTGTCTAAAGGCTGACCTGAGACTGTGGACTGCCGGTCGTTCATGTTCTGGTCGAGTAGTGTGGAAGGCAGAAAGAAAGCAGGCTCCTCCTCGGGCAGCTGCGTCTCTGCTCTGTTACCGTCATCCGGATCATCTTCCCCAAACACCTCGCACCATTCCTGTGAGAAACCCCCGTCCTCCAGAGAACTGCTGCCCAGAATCTCATTCAACAAACTCAAGCCATCCTTCTCCTGACCGCCGGAGAAAGCGTCATCATTTCCTGTACAGTGTGAAGTCATTGGTTTAAGGATGAACTTCTCTTCATCTGTGGATAAAACTCATTCAGCTTTTATGAAAGCTTTACCTGTTTGCATGAGGTTACTGCTCAGAGTTTCTTCTTCAATTGAAATAAGCCTGAAAGAGAAGATATGATATGAGCGATTAGAGGTTTATACACGTCAAACTACAATAAATGAGGACAGAACAGCTCCTACGTTTCATCTGTATTCTGACTCGTCTCCTCATCTTCTGCTTTTGCCTTGGTTTTCTTCTTTACTTTTTTCTTTGCAGCTTGATCTGAACCCTGGAGAATCAGACACAACAGATTTGTTGGACGTGCTTCATAATATCACTGCTTGTTTGTCTAAATGATGAAAGATGGGTGAGTTTTTAATAAATGTAACAGTAACAATTTTATCACAAATCTGAATCAAAAGCCTATTTTGGGATGATTAATCAATAAGCAGCAGGTTCCTGTTGTGACAACTTGCCCCATATCACCTGAAAACATTTCTCTACTACTGACAATATCAAGATAATATTCTACTTGAGAACTGAGACCTCCAAACCTCGCTCTGTAGCACACACTACCATTCCACAGTTTGGGGTTGCTGAGAGTCTCTTATTCTGACCAAGGATATGTTTATTTGATCGAACATTTGGTAAAAACTGCAAAATATTATTACAATTTTAAAAAACGTTTTTATTTTTATATTTTTTTTATATTTATATTTTAAAATATAATTTATTATAGCTGAAATTATAATAATTCAGCTTAAAGCTGAATTTTCAGCATCATTACTCCAGTCTTCAGTGTCACATGATCCTTCAGAAATCATTCTAATATGCTGATTTGATGCTTAAGAAACAATTATTATTATCAATTATGAAAACATTTGTGCTGCTTTATATTTTTGTTGAAAACTACAATAGTTCAAAAGAACATTTAAAAGAAAAATCTTTTGTAACATTATAAATGTCATTTTTGGTCAATTTAATGCATCCTTGCAGAATAAATGTAGTAATTTCTTGTTTAAAATCATTTGAAAAGTAGTATATTTTTCCAAAATTTGTTATGCTAAATAAATGTGTATATAAAATGTAAGAAAATTATCTTTCTTTTAAACTAAAAACATCCGAAACAAATCCAAATCTCACTGAAAAATGAAAAACTAATTTTATAGTTTTAACACAAAACGAGAGCCATGAAAGTACATACACATATTCATATGAATAAATATGAATATTATCAAACTTCTATATAATGAGATTGATTTCTTCTGAAAGCTCTCACCCCCAGTGCTGAAGCCTCCTGAGTCTGGCAGCCTTTGAAGCTCTCATGAATAGCAGCCATAGTGTGAGAGGTTTTCTTCCAGAAATGTAGCAATGTGGTCTGAAATAGAAGAAAACACATTTATCCTCATGACACGTCGTTCTGGAAGGCTTTATTCTGCGAAATTGTGAGATATAACAATTCATTTAGATAGTAATAATACAAATAATAAAAAAGTAATAATAAAAAGAATAATTTAATAAAAAGTAAAAATAAAATAAAATGTAATTTAATTGAATTAAATAATAAATGCATCACATTTACAATGCTTACTAATAAGGTAAATAAATAAATATGATATAATAATAAAAATAAGCTACAAGAAGCAATTGAAATGCAGCACCTGATATGTTGTCAGGACGTGTGAGAGCAGATTACAGCGACTGGCTCCGAGCAGATCAACCTTCTGACACACATCGTTCTTCAGTTTGTCAAAACTCGTCTTGGTATGACGCACCTGAGTTTGAACCTGAGAGATGAAAAAAAGATGAAACTGCTGCTCATCAAAAACAACCAGCAGAAGAAAGAAATAAAGACTAACAAGGACATTTCAGACCTTCTAGAAGACATTCTCATCCCACGCTACAGTAGATGAGAATGATTAGAAGACACGTTACTCCTTCTGCTGGTGAAACGCTTTCACTGCAGTCACTTCCAGGCTGAGACTGACCTTACGGAACTTCTCCATCTGCTTGTGTGTGTCGGGGTCCAGCTCCTGAGAAACATCCTTCATCCAGAGCAGAGCTCCTCTGTACTCGATCCGTGACTGCTCCATCCTGTTCACCGTCAGCCACGTGTCAGAAATAGCTCGGTAACGAAACGTCTCCACCTCCTGGTACAGACGGCCCAGCGGACCTCGCAGCGCCAGCCTGCAGGAAGAACCCAATGAACCAAACGAAGAAGAAGAAGAATTCTTAAACCAATCGCATTTGATTAGAAGCTTGAAGAGACCTTTGCTGTGAAGAGAAGCAGAGAGCTTTCCCAGTAGCTTGCATGATCTTTCCAGCTCGACTCTTGTCCTGAGAGCCTTGTGAACGCAGGAACCGACCCAGTTCATTCTCCTCCTGGGACAAAACTGAAAAGAGCATCAGAATTTAGCCACATACATACGTTTTCTTTGAATAATAAATCATGACTGAAATCTAGCTTTAAGTGTTAAACATTTGAACGACACATTCTTAAAAATAAAGGTTCTGAATTCTTTTTTTGCAGCGATGCCATACAAGAACCATTTTGTGTTTAATGGTTTAATTTAAAATATATTAACTTTAGGCCTAAATGTAATATCAAATAACACTACAGTTAAAATTATAATCAAGTATGTGCTTTAGCATGTTAGCACATCAAAATAGGTGTCATTTTTTAAGTATTACAAAAGATTATTAAAACAACAATTTAAAATGTACTTTAAAGTAAAAAAAAAAAAAATTATATTATCTGCAAGTATTTTTTAAAATAACTACTCGTGAAATAACTATAAAATAAAAATTAGTTGAACGTAAGTGCTTTTTTGTCCCACTTAAGACAGACATAAGTAAATCTTTATATATAATTTAATAATTACTTCCACTGTTTTATTATACTTATAATAGCAGCACTTGCATGTGACCAATTTAAACGTGTATGTTATGCATTTAAATATATTCGTGGCCTCAAATTTGTAATGATTAAATTAGAATTTAGTACCTTTAAAATATATTAACTTTAACTGTAATATCAAACAACACACAGTCAACATTAGTCAACAAAGCACATCAAAATAAGTGTCATTTTTAAAGCATGACAAAAGATTATTAAAATAATTATTTAAAATGTACTTTAAAGTGGAAAAAAACAACAACTTAATATTAAGTGAACCCTAAAAATTAAGTAATTAAGTATTAAAAGTGCACTTTAGTGTGTTAAGTAACATGACGTTATACTCTCTTGAAATACACTTAAGTGACCTTGGTAACACTTCAGCATAGGGACCAATTCTCACTATTAACTAGTTGCTTATTAGCACACCTATTATTAACATATTGGCTGTTTATTTTTGCTTAAAGCACATATTCTGCATCCCTAATCCTAACCAATACTTAAACTTAACAACTACCCTACTAACTATTAGTATTAATAAACAGCAAATTAGGAGTTTGAGGCAAAAGTCATAGTTAATGGATTTTTAATAGTGAGAATTGGACCTTAAAATAAAGTGTGACTTTTTATTTCGTCAATATTATATTATCTGCAAGTATTTTTTAAATATACTTTTAAGATTTGATGCACACTTCAAGTGCACATTGAATACAATTAAGCTTATTTTTTTCACAACCAATTTATAAACGTGTGTATATCAATATTAATAAATGTGTGAATTTGCAGTTTACTTACAGCTGATTCTTCTTTGATACTGTTCAATCACCTTAAGGAGCTCCATGCACGTTCTCTGCACTGAATGAAACACCTGAAGGGAAGCATGAGAAGCCACATTCATCACATGAACATTTGATTCATTCAGACCCAGAGGAAAGTTTGGACTGGGTCCGTTCCTCACCTCCAGTTTAGCATCCAGATCAGCATCAGAAGCAACGACATGCTCATCTTCCTTCTTTCCTGTGACTTTAATCAGTGTTTGCTTGGTTTTCCAGTATTTCTGCTGGAACTTGTTGACCACAGAAGATTCTTGACTTTGGAGAAAGTGATCAAAATGAGAAATACCTCTGCAAAGACATGACAAACCAATTAAGAAGGCATCTCATTTGTTAACGTCTAATACTTTATAATGAATGTCTGCATAGCCTACTCACTGGTTCCCTTTCTCCATGTTTGTCAGGTATCTGAAATAAAAAGGTCATTATTTCATTATAGTCAATAGTGTCACGGTTGATAGTTTAACCGTTCTAATTTATAGAAGATAATTAGTCATTGTGTTACTGAAAAAAAGCGTTCAATAACGAAACCTGTATAATGTTTATCATTGCATTTTGTAAATAAGGAATAATACACTGAACATACAGGCCTCTTCTTTATTTTCAAGTGCATTTTTTTCTATAGGAACACATTATCTTTATTAATAAACCTAACTGACCATATCTAAACTACAGTACACAAATCCCTCACAATATTCAGCTGTATGTGATTCTCACATCCGTGTTTCTCTGCCGCACCAAAACAAACACTAGCTATATACTGTCATTATACAGTAAATACAGGAAACGATCCGTTTATAATAATAACAATGAATTGAATTATTGTGAGACTCACCTTGTGAGCTTGAATCCCGGCTGCTGATGTTTAAGACATGCTGTGATAGGAAAATAAAACGCTATATGTGCATCACTGCGTGTTTTTGGGTGCGCGACCTTGCAGATGGAGTGATGACGTCATGCGCGCTACTTCACGAGCGCACTGCGAACATAAAGGAGGAACGAGCGAGTAGAGTGACATTTAGCCTGAAACAGGCACTCTAAATGCACGGTTCTGAAAGATTTTATGATATTATTATTATACTTTTGGTTTTCGTCGTTTTTAAAAGGCTATTAAAGTGTCTTTGTATCAGTATTTATCTGTAATTCTCAAGAATACGGCAGAAGGTGCGCGCAGACGTTATCATGTGGTGCCTGTTACTTTTCTCAGCGCTTATTTGAAGAGACTAATCACAGTCGATTACGATTATGTACATTTGAGATGCTCGAGATGCTCGGGTGGAAACAAATCACATTTTGCACTAAGAAACTGAAGCCTGTTTTGTTTTTTTAAATAAGTCTTAATGTAAGAAAATAAAAGCAGTGCAGAAAATACTTACATGTAGCTACACATACGATACACGCATTTGTTTCGAAATACGCTAAAGCTCTCTGAAATGATTTAGAACCTTTAGAATGACCTTTAGAAATGTAGAATATCTGATAAACAAGCATTTTACATTCATTTTCAGTAGAAGTAACTGTCTCCAACAGTGTGTGGCATGCATGATATTCATTAATGAAATTACATTCACTTTCATAGCAGTTTCATTAAATCATCAGAGAAATGACAAAACCGTTGACACACGATCTCAGCAAAGCTAAATCAATTACAGGAGCTCATTAAGTTTTGATCTGTCTGTCAGAAATCATGACACATATTCACCAGCACCTGCCACAGAGAACAACTTCTGATGAAGTTCATAAGTGTGCATGGAGACAAACCTGTACTAAGGATGTCTTTAAAGATTTTTCATAAATAAATAAATAATGCATTAGATTAGTATACAATGAAATTAGTTAGATTTATCCCATTATTCTCCCCAAAATAGCCTTGTAATCTTAGATGAATATACATACATGCTTTTCTTAATAAATGCAGTTGCAATATGGATTATTATTATTACTACAGCTTATTAGCTACTATGAATCAGAATCAGTTGATGAGTAAATCATAACAATGTTCAATTCTGAACATTGAACTAAATGTTCAAAGCTCAACTTGACTTGAATTAGTGAACTTTTCCTATTCCAGTTCAAAATGGAAACCTGCCCAATTATCTTAGAATAAACGCATGTACTAATTTCTCTTTTATTACAAGACAAAATGATCATCCAAAAGGTAAGTATGGAGACTCGCTGTGGTAGTTATAGTCTGGACAGACTTTCTGCACCAGTTTGTAGTCCAAGCTATAGAAGTATATGTAGACACAGATGACTTTGAACGGTTTTGAGCAGAGCCAAGAAACATGGCTGTGAGTCTGATCCTGGTCGCAGCTATGAGACGGGTCGTACCAGCAGCGTGTGCTTTTGGTACCTCTCTCCACCCTCTCATGCTCCACCCTGCAGTTAAACATCCTCGACTCCACTGAGTGCAGAACGGTTTGAGCCACTGCATCAAATTCCACCACTTTGCTCGGAGGAACCAGCCCTACAGAGACGTTTCCTCCTCCAGTGGTGTTGTATTGGAAAAAAACACTAAATGTTCCATTGCCGTGATCCACAATCTTCCCAGCGATGAGCAGGTTGAGGCTCGTGGACTTCACTTTGCACTGGAAATCTCCCCAGCCGAACATCTTCTTAGCTTTTCCTCTTTTCACCGTGACCCATTTCCTGGATTGTTGGGCGGACGGGTTTGTCTCCGTCAGGTTTGGAGCCCAATCCCAAAGCTCCTGCTCGGGACATGGCTGGAGTTTGTCAGACAGGAGGGCTTGGTCGGCATCACGGACATCGGGACTTGACATGGGCAATGGGTCTGAATCAACACATGGATACTTCACTGTACTCTTAGGCCTGTCCATTTGCAGAGACCTTGCGGTCAGAGGATTATTTCCTTTGGCATATCTGACCTGAGACAACAAAATGAGACAACAATGTAGTTTTAAACACAAAAAGAGACAATGAAGAAAAGAAAAAAAACACCATATCAGAAGGACAAGATCTCCTTGACTTCACTCGAAATGATTTGACAGCAAATCTGTCATACAAGAGAGCTTTTATAAGTGAGCTCTTGGATCAATAATCCAAATATGACAGTTTTTTTTTATTTATTTTTTTATAGTATGTCACTTAATTAAAGAGCAGTTCATGTCCAACGTCAGGGTCAATGCAAGGTCAGTCCTGAAACAAATATGGAGATTCAAAAGGTGTCAGAGATTTGCCTGTAATTGAATCTCAGCCATCAATATCAAATCAAAATGACCTACAGGAGAGTCAGGGAAAGATGGTCTGATCTACAAAAGCTAAAAGTGTCCATATTAGAGTATATCTACATGAATAGACAGACAGACAGACAGACAATCAGACAGATAGATAGACAGACAGATAGACAGACAGACAGACAGAAGATAGACAGAAGGACAGACAGAAGGACAGACAGACAGACAGACAGAAGATAGACAGAAGGACAGACAGAAGGATAGACAGACAGACAGACAGGCAGACAGACAGAAGGATAGACAGACAGACAGACATGTTCAGTACAGAGGTGACAGCACAGAAAAAACAAACATGATCTAATTCCAGCCCCCTGCAGTGATGAGTTAATGAGATAATTTAGGAATATATAACAAAAACCTTTCATCTCATTCGCCTCATTTACATTTCAGAATTACTTTTTTATGATACACAATACAGTCAGACATGCTGCTTTAGTGCCAGAATGCTGTAAAAAATAATTAACTTCATTTGAAGACTGACAGTTTTCCCAAACAGCTCCGGGCAGGATTACGGCTTTCCGATGGCAGATTTACAGGAAGCTGGTTTAATGGATTAGGTCTCCAGCAGTTCCACACTGCCATCACACTCCAGATATAAATAACACCAAGGTGTTCCCAGCTCAGAGTTCCTTTCCAAAAATGAAAATATATGGAGTTGTAACATTAATAAACATGATTCAAAGCAGCCAGACGAGGTAATGTGTGTGAACAATAGCACCTTCATTTTGGATTAAAGTATGATTATGTATGATGGAATGCCAAGTAAACAGAATGGAACTTGTGCAGCGATCATTTGAATGATTCTTTTTTAGAATGATGAATAAAAAGTGACATTTGAAAACAATACTTTTTTTAAGTAATATCAAAACAGAACTTTTAAAGTTGGCTTACAGGTAAACATAAATAAATAACAGTAGTGTTTAAATATTTTTAATATATCATTATTTTTAAATATAACAAATTAAATATTTTGAATACTAATGTTTTACTAGAAATGTAGTCTTTTAAATCTTATATATATATATATATAAAATGTATCTATAAACTATGATTTTTTTTAATTACATGTTTTTTATAGAATAATATGATTATGCTATAAGCATTTCTAAGGATCTGATCAGGTAGAAAGACCTGTATGTTTTCACTCTGTACAGTGCAGTCAGTCAGTCAAAAGAGGAATGAAATGCACCTGCAAGGATGAAATCATGACATACTGTAACTCATCTGAAATATTCCCAGAGGGAGATACTATCTCTGAAACCAGCGCTCTCCTCAACTTGAAAAAGAATCCATGATTGGGTTGAGAATATTAGTGAATAAATCAGTAAGTCATGATTTAACTCCATAGATCATGGTTAAAAACATAAACAGCACTGTAATCAGATGAAGGCAAAGTTACTGCAACACTGGAGCAATTCCATTGAACATATCCAGGTGAAAAAAACAGGAAACCCCCAAAAATCGAAACTTATGATATCAACTCAATAGCTCTTTTCACAGAATTCGTATATTGGATCTTTATCTCCAGGGGTCAGACACTTACAGTCACACTTATATATTTATATAAAAAAGCAATAATCCTTTTGAGGCTCGAGCACCACATTGCCTCTTATTTCAATTAGAGACAAATCGATCTTCAGTCTGAGGTGTGAGCTGGACCTTATACAGAGAGAGGAGGACGCAGGACTGAAGAGACAGACGTCAAAAACAAAATACTACTTCTGGTTCTTCAGCTCACAATGCTGGAATGTTGCATTATTAACGGTATATGATAAGAAGTCCTACTCTGATTAATACTGGAGAAAATATATAAAAGCACTATAATGATAAACTGCAATTGGAAGTACAATACATGAGACTGCAAATGTTCACACTTTCTTATTCACAAAATGTTGCTTCATCTGAAAACACGATGGATAAAATTGCTGACGTTTCTGAGCAGTATTGATCACTCCAGCGCAGTTTCCAAATGCAAGTTGAACATTGATGACCAATACTGCATGTTCCTTCATATGATATTCTTAACCAACCATTAAATTACTAAAGTATTGCTGACAGAAACTATAGACAGCAGCATGTACCTGCATCTACTTGTGTCTTGTAATGCAATCAAGATCAATCATTAATGATTATTATATAAATCGGAGGGCTTTTCTGTCGAGCTGGTTTCTACACATCAGACTGGTCTAATTTGACAATTTTATGTTTTTTTGGGGCACATCAGTTGGACAGTAGCTCTATAAAAAATTATTTTTTTGAAGCTGTAAATAAAAAAAGATGAGACTGTTTTACAAGAATACTATTTTTTTCAAGTTTTCTACTTCAGAATGTTACATTTAATTCAATGTGTAACTTGCTGCTTCTTTGTAACCGTTTATTACATTTAGTAGCATTTTATGAGTGAAAATGGTTTCTACACCATATTTTCTTCAGTGTGAACCATCTTAAACCAGCTAAGGCCGGAAAATCACATTAAACTGTTTTTGCTGTTTTTTTGCCCCATCAGGATATCATGATTTGTTGTAAAGTATGTGAAGAATTCCTGTTGGAATTTCTTTTATAATCAACTCTAAAGGATCCTGATGGGAATTCTTGCAATAGCATTAAAAAAAACACGCTGTAGAAATTCCATATTCAATTTCAGCATTTGATATTAATAAAAAATACCAGTGTTCACATATTCTCCATATAATCCATCCTTCCTTCATAAAGCTCTCATAAACTGTGTTTCAGCCTTTGAACACATCTTATTTGATTCTTACAGGATTTGTAATTGATCCCATTAGGATCGGTTCTAAATTCCAATAGAAATCAAGTACACTCCTTAAGGATCTGAGTTGACTGCCTGTCGCTGTCTGTGGTGCTGAACATCAGACAGCCAAACACATCAAAGAGCAAGATCAACACCCACAGCAAAGAGAAGTATAAGAATTGGTGATAAAATGTAAATGTACTTACATCATTAATGGAGAGGAGTATCACAAGACACATCAAACTGCTCGCAATCATCATCATTTAGAAGGTTTCCGACTCTTGAACTTTGCTCGCAGCCCTTCTGATCCCTGTGAAATTCTCAATGGGATTCAATGAAGTTCAGGAGAAGCTGATCTTCCTGATGCAAGGCTCTGCTCTGCGCTGTGAACACATGGTCACTCAGCTCCATCTGACACTGACAGACGCTCGCTCGCATGAGGGAGGAACGCCTATGAACGTCAACACAGCCAATCCTATGACTTTCATTAATAGAGTCATATCTGATTTCATACAGTGGATAAAAGATCAAACACATTTATATTTACAAAATATGGAGATAGACAAGAAACATCATTCATACATGTTTAATACACCAGTATTTATTACCTGTAGGTCATCAGAAAACATAAGCTGTACAAAAAAAAAAGACCTTGGTACTTTACAACATGACCATAATCAACAAAGATCAGCGAGACCACTTTGCAATGTACTAAACATTTCTGTGCAATACAAAAGAAATGAATATGATTTAATACTGATTGTTATTTACAAATAAAACTAAAGGTAAACATTAATTTGACCAGCTGCTAGCAGGACGGCCGGGTGAAACGACTCTAATGTAGCAGCGTAAATGAATTAGGGGGAAATGAGGAGAGTTGACCGATAAAAAGCATCTTCTATATTTCTACTATTTAAATGGAAGATTTCAGCAGGATTCATAGACTATCACATTTTAGGAATATCATATTCACGCTGTTTTTTAAAAATATAACAGGTCCTTAAATTCAAATTAAATCAAATTTCATGAATACATACACACTATATTTTCTTTTTCAATGATTTTTTTTTAGAGGGGAGGAAGGGTAATGTGTAATCTTTTGAAAATAATTTATGGATATATAAATTGAATACTGCTTAATCTGCTGAATGATTTACTGTTTGATGGCTTTGTAAGTTTGTTGCAAGTGCGTGAGACAGCTCATACTTATGATGTCATAATATTATACAATAATATATATATATATTTATCAGATCCAACAAAAGTGCTACACATGTACAATGAGCCCAGAAAGTAATTGCACACTTAACCCACACTTTATGTATGGATGTCTTTGCATTAGATAACATCAAAAGTAAATATATTTGCATTTTTGATGACTTGTGTGTATAGTACCACTTTTAATTCATTACATGTTTATAAAATACTCTCACAAGTTTTAAATAACACAGACATAAGCTGCTTAATGATATTGATATATTAAATAGTAACTGCTCAAAAGAGTGGTTCAGGAATCGGACTCACATTGGTCGAGTTGTATATTTTTGATGCAGTATAAAATACCAATTCATAAGAGTCATTAGTTTGGGAATCGGACCACACTGGATGCATCGTATGTTTTTGATTCAGTATAAAATACGAGTTCATACAGGTAATTTGTTCAGAAATTAGACTACACTTGATGTGTCACATGAATCGGTTCTTTTTAGTGAATCAAAAACATGATATTCAGTGTAGTCTACAACACTGATACACCTCAACAAATGAATCTTATGAACCGGTTCTTTTTAGTGAATCAAAAACATGATATTCAGTGTAGTCTACAACACTGATACACCTAACAACACCTAAACAAATGAATCTTATGAACCGGTTCTTTTTAGTGAATCAAAAACATAAGATTAATTTGTTTGGGAATTGGACTACACTGGATACACTGCACTTTTTTGCTTCACTAAAAATAACCGGTTCATACGAGTCTGCTGCTCCGGAATCAGAATACAATGGTTGCATTATTTGTTTTTGATTCAGTATAAAATTAGTTATTCAGTATAAAAATGATATATTTTTGATTCACTAAAAAGAACCGGTTCATAAGAGTCGTTCGTTCGGGAATCGGACTACACTGGACGCGCCATATGAGTTTGATTCACTAAAATGAACCGGTTCATAAGAGTCATTCATTTGGGAATCGGTCTACACTGGACGCGCCATATGAGTTTGATTCACTAAAAAGAACCGGTTCATAAGAGTCATTCATTTGGGAATCGGACTACACTGGACGCGCCATATGAGTTTGATTCACTAAAATGAAGCTGCTCATAAGAAGCTCATGTCAGTTGTGCAAAAACACCATCAGAATAGTTTAGTACAGTATTTTGCAGCATTGGTAGAAAACGCACATGAGAAAACCGTACATGGAAGTGAACATTAATCGTTTCCAGTATTTAAAAAAATGCAACCAGTTCCCCATCTAATGCAATTACATTCAGACATATTAAAGTTTATCTTGTGTGTCCAAATACTTTGTAGGGCCACTGTATTTTGTATGTCCACTGACCTGTGAGAATTGGCAACAATTAGTAACAAAACTTCAGTATTTTTTAATCAATAATAAGGCAGAAACTATCGGTCTTCCCATGAAACCCATTGTCTTGACACGTACATCATTCATGTAATTAGATACCAGACAGTGAAAATGGGGCATAAACCCCCCAATCAAAAGTCATACTACTGTCACAACCACTTTTCCTCAACAACTGTATATCGACCAATTATTATAAAAATGTCTGAATGGAAAACTATAACAAAAAATACATATTTAAAGTCTGTTGAGCAGAAAAGACACATCATAGAAACTATACAATGCACAAATGAGTGAAAACAAAAGGACGTGAGGTCTTTAAAGAGTCCCACTCTGAGATTTATTTTGACACTTTCTCAGTTATCCCGTCTCACTGATGTGCTCCAGATTCATATTCGCTTGCCTTGAAGAATCGTTGCTTCTGAGACATCAATGGTTCAATGGCGAATGCTTTCCTTGCTGCACTAATATAGTGCAAAATAACGGCTGGAATCAGAGTGGGACTTCCAGGAGAACATGATTTGTCTTGTTTTCACCTTCCATAGAAAGGCTGCATCTTCTGAGAGCAAATGTCATCCATGATATCTGAAGATCCCAAGTTTCTTTTCGTGTTCTCTACTGTGAGTGTTGAATGTTTTGGCATTGTCTGTTCAATAGCTCCTTCCAAATAATGAATCCTCTCAGCTGGGAAGCACAAGTCGGAAGAAAGTTGTTCCGATAAGGTCCTGACCCGTCGTATAGTAGACCGCAGTTGCATAATTGACAAATACTTGTACGGAACTGAATATAAACAAAGGCATGATCTCACAGCGTGTGAAGATGTGTGTAAAGGCTCTTCCAGAACAAGAACATGAAGTAAAAATAAAGTATGAAGGTTTTTCTTTGCAGCTCTTGGATGTTTCTTCTTCCTCTATGTTGGATTCAAGCATTTAGGGTCCAGTTTTTTTATTTATTTTGAGGACTATTTGGTTGAATCTCAAGAACATTCCTGGGTCATACTTCACCCCAAAATCAAATGGTAAAAAGGTAAGAAATTACATTTTTCATAAAAAATTTAAAACAAACAAAAAGGTATATTTGCATTGTGATATTTTAATGACAATGAAGCACATTTACCCAAAAAATATTGTAAACATTAAGTATTACTACATCATGATATTTGTTATATTGTCTTTAATTTATTATGATTTAAATGAAAAAAAAACAAAGAAAAGAGAATCACCGTTGACAATACTGAGAATTACAAAAACACTGAAAGTAAATTGTTCAGATGCATTACAGTATAAAAAAAACATTTAGGAAGAAAGTGGTTAATTTTCATAAATAAATGCAATAATGTCATTTTCATAAGTTTTCCGAGAAGGGCTACATGTCCACATCTCCGTCGTATGGTGTTTCAATCGATTATTAAGGTTTCTTTGGCTTTTTGCTGAGGACTGCAGTTGTTTCATTTCATTACTTATTTTTTTCTTTTGAATTTGGGGTATAATGTGACCTGGACATGTTTTCATGAGATTCAACCATTTGCTGATGATATTTTTCATGATGTTAGTTTTCCGAGAAGGGCTACATGTCCACATCTCCGTCGTATGCCAGGGTCAGGGGTTTCAATCGATTATTATTTTGTCTTCGCTGAGGTTTCTTTGGCTTTTTGCTGAGGACAGAAGAATGATGCAGTTGTCACTCTCAAAACCTTGGATGTTTAACACAGACTGTGTGTGGTTTATCTTATGAGAAAACACATTTTATATTACACAAACACAGTATATATTATATACGCATATGCATGTTATGGTATATGATACAAAAATGAAATCATGAAATATGTGTAAAAAAACAAGATGATGAAAAATCATGATATATGAGTAATAGTTCAGTTATGACTTATGATGAAATATAATAGGTGCCCTGATAGGTGCAAAATGATGTGTAAAGCAGTTGGACTTCATTAAAGACTGCACTGGCCTAATTTGTTTTCAGCATTATTGCAACTTATAATCATAAAAAAAGTTGCTGCTCCAAAACCTAGCGAGTTGCCCCCACAGGCAACATTTTCAGGCATAATAGATGCAAAGTCTGTATTGAAACACCTCATTTGGGCCTAATTCGAAGGCAAAATCACATCTATCCATCACGGAGAACGCAATCTCAAAAATCATTACAACATATCAGTGAAAAAAAAAAAAAAAAAATTGATGGACAAAGTAAGAGAAATGTTGATTATGAATCTTGATAAAAAATAGTTTACTAAAATTAAAATGTAGGCTTTTTGTGGACTATCACTGATATAGTATATACTATATTATATTACTATGTATGCTATTATTTACTATTTCATTTAAATTTAAATTTTATTTTAATATTTTGTTTTCATTTTAATTTTAGTTAAAGTTGTAGTAATTTTGTTGTATCTGTGTTTTGCATATGTTTATATAGGTTTATTTAATTTAGTTTTAGTTATTTTAATATTTCAACTTAAACTAAATAAAACTAAATTAAAATGAGAAATGTTGCAACTAGCAGAAATAAGACGGATTTATTTATTTTTATATTTTATTTTATTTTATTTGAATTTTATTTTATTTCAGTTAACATTTATTTTGAGTAGTGTTCATTTTGTCAGATTTTTTAATTTAGTCTTTAGTTTTAGCGTGTCAAATATCCTTTTTTAATTTTTATCATATTTAGTGAACCTACCCTGTTTTTTTATTTAGTCAAGTTTTAGATCAAGTCTAAGAATTTTTGTCTAGTTTTAGTAAATGAAAAAGTCATATTTTTGTCATGCTGCAAAATGGTTCAACTGATAATCACAATTATTTTGATCAAAATTACAATCGTGAATTGTTTTCATTTGAGAAGTCAACTCATACACATGGTTAAATTTACCTCATCTAGTTTCCTGATTTATTCAGTTATCATAAAACACTACATTATGAAAACTGGTAAAACTCAAAAGCTTCTATCAAAAGCTAAAACAGCAAAATTCCTAATAATAATTACAATATTTATAATCAAGTTTATATAAATATATACTGTACATATATACTATATATATATATATATATATATATATATATAAAAAGCAACCATGATTGCTAACAATTTTATAGTTGTGATCTATGTTTGGATTTTTAAGACCAAAGCTCTGACAAGGGGATTTAACTCAACATCTGGCAACCACAATAATGAAAATTTATCTATATATGGATATATAGAGTTTTTTTTACATTTACAGTACATTTTGTCTTCTCGTTTTTTACATTTACAGTACATTTTGTCAACGATATTGCATGTTGATATTAGTCAGTGTTTAATAATGTCAGAGTTGTCCTTACAATCGGAAAAAAAAGTTTGTCAACAAATATTTTGTTCTATAGAAATTAACACTACTTTTGAGTAACTGTTTTTTAATAGTTTTAGTTTTAGCTACCAATAATAAGGCAGTATGTAGGCAGTAGGATCCAATGCAAGCTCACTAGGATTTGCAACAGAGCTATATTTTTAAATCCTTTTCTAAATCAATAAACCATAAATAAACAGCCTACCCAGGCAGCTCGATGCATTTAGCATCAGAACGTAAGGCACAGACTGAGGTGGAGGCACGAGGCAGAGGGGGCTGAGATGTCAGGACATCAGGAGCCTGTTTCTCCAGTCTTTAACTGGCTCTTGACTCTTGACTGGGCTGCTGGCACTCAGGGCAGGTGTAGGTCAGCTCATGGGCGTCTTGGCCCATCCATACCACCGTACCGTTGGCAGAATCTGGTGTCTCGAGCGACCGCCGGATGGCACAGTAACTGCTGCTCATGACGGCGAGGGAGGCATGGATGAGGGTGGGATGCGAGTTAAAGAAAAACAGAACCAAACGAATGCATGGAGTGAATGAGAAAATAAAACGAGTGATGATAAAGCGAAAGGAAAGGGTTGTCTTTCTTACCATGCGAGGTAAATCATTGACACTACAAATACCAGGAGGACAAAAACACCTGCCGCCACGCCGTACACCCACGTCTTCAGCTTTCCATCTAAAGAGGAGAAAGATATTTAGCATAGGCCAACAAACAGAAGCAAAATGCAAAAAAAAGTTGAAATACTACAAAAGAGCCATTTAAAACAACTATAAAAGGATTTAGATAAAAACTCCAAAATATACAGAAGCTTGTAATGGTATTTGCGACTTCATCTCACAATTCACAACTTGTGAAGTACTTTTTTCTCTTGCTGAGTTTATATCTCACAATTGCAAATTCTAAACTAGCAACTGAGAGTTTATATCTGGCAAGTCTGACTTTTTTTTCCCTTAGAATTCATAGATTTAGCAATTCTGACTCTTCATTTTTTCATCAAATTGCAAGTCTAAACTAACAAGGTTCTAAACTATTTCACAATTGTTCATTTTTTTCCCTGAGCTCTGAGTTTACAATTTAAAATTATAGTTTTTCCTACCATAGAATACAAATAAAGTTATTGCAATATTTTATCCCACAGTTTTTTCCTCAGAATTGGGAGTTTATATCTCACACCTGCTTATAAAGCAATAGTTAGTTTATAAAAGCAATTAGTTTATAAAAGTTATAAACTAATAATTCTGAGTTTACATCTCGAAATTGTTAGAATACTCAGTTTAGATTTTGCAATTCTGACTTATTTCTTTGAGTTGCAAGTTTATATATTGCAGTTTCAAGTGTTAAACTAGTAACTGAGTATTAGTTTTTCCACAAAGGGATAAAAAAAATAAAAAAGGTTATTGTGACTTTTTATCTGACAATTCTGGCTTCTTTTTTTCCTGCTATAGTACTTATTTTTTATTTTGTGGTGGAAAAAAAAAACCTGAATTGCAATATGTAAACTCAGAATTCAGAGCAAAAAAAAAAAAACTCTGAATTTTGAGATAAAAAGTTGCAATTGTCTTTTTAATTTTTTTTTATTCCATGACAAAAACGAGCTTCAATAAAAATGGATTCAGTGTTGACAGTTAAAAATTACTTTAAATGTGTTTGCTGAGTAATATAATTTCCTTAGAGAACTTTCAAGACCTTTGAGCACAATTAAATAAAATATGTTTAAGAGAAACTGGACTAAAGGAATGGAAATGAAACATTTACCTGGTCCAAAGGGTTGCAGGTACCAGGTGCGTCCGGCGCGGCCAGGCTGTACCGTGGTGGGCAGGGTGGGGTTGATGGCCCGGCTGGTCTTCACGTCAGCTTTCTTGTCCCCTGCGGTGGGGATTTCGAGCACAGGGATGGGTGTACACTGCTCCAGAATCCCCTCGGCTGTCAGCACCTCTGTATAGCCCTCCTCGCACATACATACACCCTCCTGCAGGGGGCAGAAAAGGCACATAAATACGACCATGCTTTCTGCTTCCTCTCAAAGCTTGTGACCCAATTCAGTCCTAAAGCAAAGACATTTCTGCACTCTCAGTTCTAAAAGGTCAATGTTTTTTTCAATGGTTTTTGGTTAAATGCACCTGAAATAGTGCAAAACACCTTAAAACAAGCTAATTTTATTCTATGGCATGAAATACATGCAATACATTTAAGCTTTAACGTGTCTCTTTTTTGTTGCTAAATAAGACTACAGGGGACATTAAATGTCATCACACTGAACAGATGAACTCATCTACTCACTAGTTGCTTTCACAGCCTTGTTGCATTCATAACCACGCTCTTGCAAACTTTCTCAACATGGTAATTTTAAGTAAACACTGAAAGAGCTGTTGAAGCTTAATGGTGGTGACCGTGAAGTTGTGCAACTGTGGTGTAGTTCATTTATAGCCCAACTTTAGCTTTTTACTTCTGCTGACTGCATTTAGACTTCACAATTCATAAAAATTGTGCTCATTTGTGAAGGTCATCTTATGATGAACAAAACGTGTAAGATTCATAAACCTTTGCTGGTCACAGAGATAATTTTCTACAGTAATACAAAAGTCAGTGGAATATTCCTGTTGGGTTTTTGTCGAAGGAACCAGTGTGATGCTAACTTCTGGGTTGGCCTACAAAAATGCATCATCCCTGCAGCACTCCATTGACAAAGAAAATAAATGCTATCACCAATCCCTAGTGAAAAGAGAACATTCACACACTTTTTTGTTAATGTGCAAGGGATTGTGGGTAAAATTATCCCAAAAAACACTTCAAAAATCGACTAGAAGTACTTGTATTATTTGTGCAGCCATGATTTTGTATGCACTAATTCTTTTCTTAAAATGATTAAAAATTGGTCTTGCAAACACATAAAAAGCTCATTGAGCATGCTTCAGAAATATAGATCAATTGCATCCAAAAATAAAAACAAAAGTACAGCTTATGACCATGATTTTCTGTTGCATTCATTATGATAATTGCAGCTGGAGCAACTGTCTGCAGTTACAGACTCTCAGGCTCAGAATTGCATTAATCCCACAATCCTCTTGTGTCTTACCTCTGAGCAAAATGACTGTGGTTTGTCACAAGGTGGATCACATGACTGGTCCGTCCCTGGCAGTAGCGCTGGAGGGCATCCACCTGGAAGAAATAACAGCTTTTAAGCTTTTGACAACAATCGGCTTGGAAGAAAGTAATCAGTCAATCAAAAATGTGCATACATACAATATGTGCTAGAAAATTGGCATATTTTGCACAATACATATTACAGTATATACTGCATACTGTGAGTAGATGCTGGTATCATAGTCTCCTATGTTCTTTTGTGTGTCATGATAATATACTCCACTGTAAACCACTGTATTTAAAAGAAAACTCTGATAATTAATTTTTTTAATTATTATGCATGCAGCTTTCATGAGCTCATTTATTCAGAAGCTACAAAAATTAATTTGTCACACCACAGGACGATTAAACATGACCTTGTGAAGGCACAAAGGCATGTAAAAGTAGTGAAAAACATACAAAAAATATCAGCAGGACTTAAGATGTACTCATTGCTTTATACTGTGCATGCATATACATTTTAACCTGAAATCTTGAAATTGATCAAAAAAATTAAACAGACACATTATGCCTCAATGACCCATAAGCAAAGTGGCTCTGATGGTTTTTATTGGTATGTGTTATTCCTCATTGGCTGCTTATTCATGTGACGTAAAGAAACAGATGTGAAGTGGTGTAGTACAGCACCTGTGACGTTTACTCCATCTGAGCGCTCACACCAGATCAGCTGAGGATTGCCCATCCACTGGTACTCATAACACTCCCCACCTAGACGGAAATCAATAGAGTAAATACATTCTGCAGCCGTACACTTTTAGACAGCTCTAGAGAGACTTGATAAGGGTGTTTTCATACAATCTTCTTTAAAAGTACCAAAACTATTAAAATGGACCAAAATGTGAACCAAGTGTGTGGTTGACGGTAGCCATTGACTTCCATAGTAAGGAAAAAAAATACTATGAAAGTCTATGACTACCGTCAACTGTTTGGTTGCCAACATTCTTCAAAATTTCTTCTTTTGTATTTGACGGAAGAAAAAAACAGGTTTGCAACAAGTGGATTGTGAATAAATGACGACACAATTTTCATTTTTGGGTGAACTATCCCTTTAAAAGAGAATGCATTTGTAAATCAAGCCGAATACATCCAACTGCATTTCATGTACAATTCTTAAATACATGCATATAAATATATACATGCCCTTGTGAAAAAGAAGTATGCTTAATTATATTTAATGTGTACTCATGGTGCACTTTAAATCTTAAGAGTATATTTTTGAAAACTGTACTTGCAGATAATATAAAAGGCACTTTTAAGTGCATTTACAGAGTACACTTTCTTGACTATATTTCTCAACACATTTTTGCACAGTACATATTACACAGTACGTATTTTAAATTCTTATATTTTAATTGTTTCGTTGTGCTTTAAAGTAATAAATTTATTTTGATGTGTTGACTAACGTACTAAATGTAAAGTACTTGATTGTAATTTTAACTGTAGTTTGTTCTTTGATATTACATTTAAAGTTAACATTTTCAATGTATTAAATTGCCACGTCATTATAAATGTGTAATTATAAATATATTTAAATACATGACATACAAATTTCAGTAATGACATTAAAGTATATTTTAGTTTCGCATAAATGCTTCAGGTAATTATGAAATTACATACAGAGATGTACTTAGATCCTACTTAAATGGATCAAAAAACCTCTGATGTTCAAATAATTGCATTTAATATAAATTTAAACTATAATCATGTAATTACAATTGATATGCATTTAAGTAATTAAGTACCACAAAGTATTTTATTTCCATAACAAGTACTCTTTTTAAAAGCATTCCCAAGTGTACTTGTTTTCACGAAGATGATGCCACTATAAAACAAATGATATGTGTTATAAAATGTTAAATTCTTAGAACTGTTCATGTTGAATAAAATCAAAGTAAAGCAGAGTCTTTATGCCAATGAGAGAGGAGCACGAGTCTCACTGCTGCAGGGCCTGGTCTGCCACTCCTGATCGGGGCACTGAGCGATGTTCTCCGGCTCCTGTGCGATGACGGCACGAGAACGGACCTGCACCGGAGTGAAGTCCAAACGCTGGCCCTTCACACACACACTCTGACACGGGCTCCAGTCGGACCACTCCATCAGGTAACAGTCACCTGAACAGATCAACACGAGAGCTGAGCTGCCTGATAACAGACTCACTTCAGCATGATAACAACAGAAGCGTTGGGGAAGCTGTGAAACTCTAATTTGACATGTAATCATTCACTTATAATTTAAAGCAGTTCAAATGTAGTCATATCTACCATTTTAAGAATGTCATCTAAAATAGAAAATATTAAAAAAGCTGGGGATTACATTGAAGCTATTTAAGGGAATAATATTTTTAGATTATATATTTTAGAATAATATTAATAATACAGATTGCTGTATGACTAAATATTTATAAGAAAAAAAAAACAGTTAAATGACACACAGGGTCAATAGTATTAAGGGATCAACCAATAATGAATGAATTTAATGAAAATATCTGAGGCTGGGTTTGCATGAAAAAACTAAAAAAACAATTATATATATATTGGTCGACCCCTTAATAGTATTGACCCTGTGCATCATAATTATTTTTATTTTTTTTACTTATAAATCATTTCTAATGCATATAGTAAAAATAATGTACATATATATATATATATATATATATATGTGTATGTATGTATGTATGTATGTGTGTATATATACATATATATATATGTATATATACATACATACATACATACATACATACATACATACATACATACATATATATATATATATATATACAGATAAAACCATCAACCACACTACCAGGTAAAAGTTTTTGAACAATAAGATTTTTAATGTTTTTTAAAGAATTCTCTTCTGCTCACCAAGCCTGCATTTTTTTTGATCCAAAATACAGCAAAAGCAGTAATAAATAAACTTATATAAAATTATAAACTTAAATAAAATTATTTAAAATAACTAAAAATCAGCTTTGAAATCACAGGAATACATTACATTTTAAAATATATTCAAATAGAAAACAGTTATTTTAAATAGTAAAAATATATATCAAAATGTTACTGTTTCTGTTGTACTTTGGATCAAATAAAGGCAGGCTTGGTGAGCAGAAGAAAAAATCTTACTCTTCAAAAACCTTTGACTGGTATTGTATTTGTTCAATATTATATAGATTTTATATTCAGAATAAATCAGAAAATCTATAGTGTTGTCATTCTTGGCTTGCTGTGTTTTTTTAATGAGTATTTTTTGCTGTTTATCCCAATAACAGTGTGTTACCAGGGCAGGGTAAGGTGCAGGTCTCCTCCAGAACAATATTCGTATCTCCGTCGACGGCCTGCTCCAATCCAGCACAGAGCTCTTCTTCTACAATGCTGCTCTTCCCATCGCCGGAGCCGTCTGATACAAAGCACGTCAGGTTCCGGAAACGCATGCCCACCCCACACACCACCTCCTACAACACACACACAGGTTCAGATGTGAGCACCGAGCAGTCATAAACACTTCCTAAATCCAAAGATCAAAAGCAGGATTGAAACGGAGGAGGATCAGAGAGAATAATAGAAGAGAAGACGAGGTTGACAGCGAGATTGGAAAACAAGGTGTTGGAAGAGCGAGGAGTTCCAGCGCGGGTTATTAACGTATTCAGAGCGTGTGCCGTTGGGCGATTGAGGTGTTTAGCTCCAACCATTGTTCTGTTGTACAATACAGATCAATAAACACTAAAACCTTTCAATTTCATATATTAGGGATGTACACAACTGTTCAAAAGTTTGAGTTTAAAAAAAAAAAAACTTTTATTGAGCAATGATGCATTAAATTAATCAAAAAGGACATTAAGACATTTAAGACATTAATAATATTATTTTAATATTATATTCATTTCTATCATAAACATTCATATTTTGAACCTTATATTCTTCAAAAGAATCCTGAAAAAATGTGTAATTTCCACAAAAATATTAAACAGCACACCTGTTTTTAACATTGATTATAATAATAAATGTTTCTTGAGAAGCAAATCAGCATATTAGAATGATTTCTGAAGGATCATGTGATACTGAAGACTGCAGTAATGATGCTAAAAATACAGCTTTGCATCACAGGAATAAATTATATTTTAAAAATATATTCAAATAGAAAATAGTTATTTTAAATAGTAATAATATTTCACAATTGTACTGTTTTTACTGTATTTTTTAATCAAATAAATGCAGTCTTGGTGAGCAGAACAAATCTTACCGACCCCAAACCTATGAACGTAGTACTATTGTGAACCTTAGTCTGGGTAGTTTGACATTGACATTTTGTCTTTTTTTAGAAAAAAAATCATGATTTGTGAAATATAGACTTGACCTAGAACCTTTGCAAGTCCGAGTTCACCAAACTTGTAATGTTTTCTTTGAACATGAATGCATTTCTGTGATGAAGTTTCATCTTGCAGTGCTTGATGAACTCTGATCTATGAATTTACATTCAGCTTTGATCTATAAGAACTGAAAAAGACCTCGACACGGCACTCGGACCACGGGCCGTACTGCCATCTGTAGCAGGGTCTCACAGGACACGGCTTCCACTGCTCCATCTGAGACGGACACGGCCTGCCGTCCCCCTGAGACGCCTCAACCACCGTCCGTCTGCGCCACATCTTCCCTGAGGAATTGAGACATAAGACAGAGAAATGAGTTTGAGCTTCAGTTCCACAGAGAGCAACACAATTTAAAGAAACAGCTGACCTCAAAAATCTTGTTCTGTACCACAGTAAAAATATGGTAATATGACTTTTTATGTAGTTATAAATACTTCACAATTATATTATCATCTTTTTATTTTTCGCAATACATTTAGAAGAGATTTTTCACACTACAATACAAAGGTTTGGGGTCAATATGTAAAAAAAAACAGTAAAAAAAATAGTAAGATTTTGAAATATTATTACAATTATATAACATATACAATAACAGTTTTCTATTTGAATATATTTTGAAATATAATTTATTCCTGTGATGCAAAGCTGAATTTTCAGCATCATTACTCCAGTCTTCAGTCACATGATCCTTCAGAAATCATTCTAATATGCTGATTTGCTGCTCAAGAAACATTTCTTGTTATTATCAGTGTTGAAAATAGTTGTGCTGCTTTTGTGGAATCCATATACTTTTTTTTTTTCAAGGTTCTTGGATGAATTGGAAGTTCAGAAGAACAGCATTTATTTGAAATATAAATCTTTTGTAACATTACAAATGTTATTAATATCACTTTTGATAAATGTATTGCATCCTTGCTGAATAAAATTATTCATTTCTTTCCAAAAAATCAAATAAATAAAAAACTTGCAGACCCCAAACTTTTGAGTGAAATATGACCTGATCCTGTTTTTGACAGATTTGGTGCTCTGCACGCATACACACACATCTCCACACACTCATCTTTCAGTTTCTAGCTCAAGGCACGGCAGTCTCAGATAACTCTCTAGCTCATCCCACATGTGTTTAGCATAAAACTGCACACAATGCACCGCCTTCTGTCTCACTCTGCTTTTGCTGCCTTATCTTGGAAGTGTTTGTCAGGCAGACTGTCAGTTTCTGTCTAGCGCTGCTTCCATCTGTTTTCGTCGAACAGTACCTTCTCAAAGTCCACCATTTCATCTCGTGTTTCCCAATTGTAGCTCCATTCTCCTATGCGGTCTTTTTTCTCTTTTCTGCATGCTCAATTTTACAGCCTACATACTTACCTTGTCTCAAACAGCTGAGCATTGCACTAGCAACACCAAGACCATTGTTTTGCTTTGTTTTTCTTTACTTTAAAGTTGCACTTAAGTCAGAAAATTTGATTTGAGCTTGCTATTTTGATGGGTTTTTATTTATTTTTATTTTGTGTGCAATTTTTTGGGGGGGCTGAGATGGTAAGATTTTTTTTAAATTAATCATTTTATTCAGCAAGGATGCATTAAATTGATGAAAAGTCACAGTAAAGATAATTATAATATTACAAAATATTTCTATCTCAAATAAATGCTATTATTTTGAACTTTCTACTCATTAAAAAAATCATGAAAAAAACAATGTATCATGGTTTCCACAAAAATATGAAGCAGCACAACTGTTTTAAACATTGATAATAATAATAAAAATAAATGTGTCTTGAGCAGCAAATCAGTATATTAGAATGATTTCTGAAGGATCATGTGACACTGAAGACTGAAAATTCAGCTTTGCATCACACGAATGTTAACATATATTAACATAGAAAACGGTTAAATAATAAAAATATTATTTCACAATATTACTGGTTTTTATGCATTTTGAACTGTCCCCAAACTTTTGAATGTGTGTATCTGACCATTACAAATATATTTAATACAGCAGTAAGAAGTCTTATATTTGTCCATTTTTTTCAGCTTTACCTTCAAAGCCACAGGTCTGTGAGCAGTCTGACCAAGCTGACCAATCAGAGAGCTGGCAGTTGACTGGACACTCCACCGTACAGGAAGCATTCATCTGCCATTTCTTCTCTAAGCGCAGCTGCAGGAAAAAAAAAGACATAAGAAATAAGCATTCATGAAAAAAAGGTCATTCCAAAGGACAAACATCCGAGAACCAAAGACTTCAACAAAAGTGACGACATGGTCTGTGTAATCACACTTCTTTTTAGAAACAACTGATATATATATAAATAAAATAAAAAAAAGGATATATATATATATATATATATATATTTGTACTAGGGGTAGTTGTGTTCTACACAACAGAGGTTTGTAACCCTGATATAAAGTGGGCTGGTTGAAAACTGGGTTACAGGGTTAATATGCCGTGCATATGATTTATCGCCCACAGGGTCCAATTAAAGTGACCAGAGCTGTCAGATTTTGACTGATCTTTTGCCATCTCTTTTCACATTAACCTACAGTTTAAAATGGCACAAAATAACCTTGTTTCTTTTCCACTTGATCTCAATATCATATTAGTAGATATAACATCATTGCAGTAGATTTCCTTTCTTTTATGTTTTAGTGGTGTTTGCTAAGGCATATTTTTGAGGAATATACCGTTTAAAAGTTTGGGGTTAGTAAGATTCAATTTTTTGATAGAAATTAATACTTTTATTCATCATCAAGGATGCATTAAATTAATCAAAAGTGACAGTAGAGACATTTATAATGTTACAAAAAATTGTATTTCAAATAAATGCTGATCTTTTGAACCTTCAAGTCATCAAAGAATCCAGAAAAAATTTACCACAATTTCCACAAAAAATATTAAGCAACTGTTTTCAAATTGTGCAAATCAGTATATTAGAATGATTTCTGAAGGATCATGTGACACTGAAGTAATGATGCTGAAAATTCATTTGTATCACAGGAATAAATTACATTTTAAAATATATACAATTAGAAAACAAGTTAATTTAAATTGTAGTGACAATTTACAATATTACTGTTTTTTTTTACTTTTTTGCTGTCTTGTGAGCAAAAGATACTTCTTTCAAAAACATGAAAATAATTCTTCATGGAGCGGACCTGACTCACATTTCACTGCTGGTTAATACTCTCTGTATAATCGTGTATGTGACAAATAAATCTTGAACTTGATATATATATAAATAAAAACTTCACAAGAACTTCTTGTGAATTTCAGTTAATTAATTCCGTTTGAATCACTTCTCACTTCACGAACAGATTCCATTCAAATGTTATGTAAATAATTTCAGTATTATTGTGTTTGTTTAGTAAACTTTGTAAACTATATATTTGTATATAGACATCACTGTAAAATTGTAACATTGTGCAGATTTTTGTGTATAACAAAATAAAATAAAGCCCACGCTGAGGGTTATAAGAGTCATGAAGCTTTTCATTAACACAGAATTTAAGTGTAAAACCCAAACTTTCCTAAGACTTTAACACTATTCTCTTGTTGTTACTGAAAAAGCAACTCTAGCTACTTCTACTGAGAAGAAAATACTGAAATTCACAAGAGGCAGCGTCTGTAAATAAATGCACAAACCTCCTCGCAGTACTTGAGGTCAACAGATTTGCCGTCACTTCTAACACAGTCCAGCATCCTCGTCTTGAGACCGATTCCACACACAGCGCTGGCACTTAATTGGCACGTGCTCCAGTCTAAGTGAACACACACACACAGATTTCACCCTGCGGGTTCTCATTAAACTACACGTCTAGGTCAGAGGTTGCTTGCGTCCTCTTGAGCGGATGGTTTGAGGACACAGTCTCAGCTCCAGAAACCGACACCACCGCTGCGCTTCACTTTGACGCTCTTGGAGGGGAATCGTGAATGAAGTCTGAGCAGATGGAGGAAGCAGCTCCAGTAATGATCCAAACTCTTGAATGACTCATTCATGTGAACGCTAACTCAAAACAGTAAGAGAAAAAGAAGTGCTCTGTGGATAATACCCAGACTAGAAGAACTAAATAACAGCAGGCAGCCAAAGAGCAGGACAAAAGTGTTCAAGTCAGCAAGAAACGGCACTCACAAACAATTTTACTGCAGTACCGTGGTGTATTTTTAGTTTTATGAGGTAAAAACATTGATTTTATTTATTGATTTGGATCATTAATGTCACATTAACTTTAGAAAGAATACAATTTGGCAAACCATTTGGGAAATTAAGACACCCATAAATATTACTATTTTAGGGTAATACTATTTTATTAAATATAAAATTATTATAATGGTTATTTTTCTTAAACACCTGATTTTTTATTTTACAGTGAAACATTACAATACTAATATTTCTTGTTTTGTTTTTATTTAGAAATGTATATATTTTAGTTAGTAGTAGTAATAATAATAATCATTATTATTATTATTATTTAAAATTTGATTAATTTTGTTTGGTTTAAAAAAGGCCTAGTTTGTAAGGTTGCACATGGCCAATAATAAAAATAATTAATAATATATATTTTTAAACACCCTTGTTTTTAGTGCTGCACAATTTGGCCAATAATAATAATAATTATTATTATTATTGCCATGTGCACTGCTTTTTTTAACTAAAAATAATAATAACCACATTTTTAAATTATTATGATTATTATATAACCATATTGTTATAAAGTGTTGGCCAAGATGTAGGCCAAATTGTGCAGCCTACAAACAAGCACAGGAAACCTGGATTTTTAAAATTATATATTTTTTTTTATTTTATTTACGTATTTACTTATTTTTTTATTTATTTGCATTTTAATTAGCATTCAATTCGATTTTTTCCTCAAATCAAGCAACCACAGTTAGGACCTGTTTGCAGTTTTGCTCTACTCACCGGTGATGTTGTAACTGTAGTGAAAGCAGTTGCGGTTCAGGAGGCAGGGCTCGGTCTGCATGCTAACCGGACAGTCCTCTCCCTCTTTAGGCAGACGCAGCGCAAACGCCGTCCTCTCCCGATCTCCTCTTCCAGAACACGGCTTTAAGAGGCCGATAAAACAGACTGCTGTTCATTCATGTTAGTGAGCTCATAATTCTCTCATATTTCTCCTCAAGCTGTTCATTTACTGTCTAACAATGACCTGCTCTGATTTTTTTATACCACTATTTATGCCTCAATGTCAGTTGGCTCTAACTGAAATCATATAAGCCCAGGATAAAATTATGTCCCTGTTAGCATAAGCCAAAAATGTTATTGCTCAAACTGCTCATAGGATTTAAGGGATTTCTTAGATGTCTCAGATGCTTAGGATAAAAAAATCAGTGTTGTTATTGTTAATTAAGTTGCTATTGTTTTGGGGATTTAAACAAAGCTGGAATAAAATATAAATATTAGACATTAACTAGACAAAAAACTTAAAGCAAAATTAGAAATGTTGCCTTGGCAACTAACTGAAATAAATATCTTTATGTATTAAAATTATTAAACGTAAAATTATAACTAAATAGATAAATTAATATAATAAATAAATAAATTAAAGATACTCAAAAATACTAAAAAATGACAAAGCACATAAAATTATTAACATTATTAAAAATCAATTTTGGATTGGAATAAAGCTGAAATAAATTATAAATATTACATGAACTTAATTTTTTATTATTATTACTAAAACTGAAATAAATTACTAAAAATACTTTTTAGGTTTGTGAAGCTGAAGTGAGAAAAAAATATCAGATGAAAAACTTGAACTGAAAAAACAAACAGAAATTAAAAAAATGAACTAAGAAATAAATTGCAAGTTGAAGTACTACAATTACTAAAACTAAAGCTGAAATAAAAAGAAATATAAACAAATATAAAACTAAAAACTAATAAAAATGACAAAAGCACATAACAAAAATATTAAAACTTAAAACTAAAATTTGAGTTTTGAAAATATAAAAATAAACGCCAATTCAAAATATTGTGCATAATGCTAAAAAAATATATAGTGGATAGTAGCTAAGTTGTTTGTTCTGAGAAATGTTTGAGTTTATATTGAGATCTTTTGATTGCAGACTTTGCTCTCTTGGCAAATGCACTGAGACATTGCTGAGATCTCCTCTGAAATGTGACATTACTAGTAAGGGTGGCATGGTACATGTATTCGTATCGAACCGTCACGGTACGGACCTCTCGGTTCGGTGCATGAGGCCTTACGACGAATACAGGCAATTCACCCCCAATCCAGAAGGGGGCGCCACAGCAGTGCAACGCTGTTTAACTGCCAGCAGAAGAGCAGCGAATGCCATGAGTTGCGCGCTTGAAAACAAAGCCCCCTAGACAGTGACCATGTGCTGATTCTGAATGTGTCTCACACATAGACTGACAAATGAGTAAACTTTAAAGGCTTGTGCACTCAACTGTTTGCGAAATGGGGCTTTGTGCTCGTGTATCCTACCTCTCTCACTCCGCACAAATCCGAATATTCCATAATATTTCCATATTTGCGATGTAACTTATAAATTATAGGCTTTGTACTTCAGTCGCGTTCCAACGGTGACACAGAGGCGGGCACGCTGATGTTTGGCTCACTGTATTTTATTTTGATAAACTACCAACTGCGCTGTCAAGTTAGCAATGCTGGAACTGATGTGTTTTGTTTTTTTGTGCGTGTGTGTGTGTGTGTGTGTGTGTGTACGTGTGCGCGTGCTCCGGCGCGATCACTTCAATTGTTTCCTTATACCAGCAGAATCAACTTTAAACACTTATTGTCTTATTAATAATCACCGTATAAAGGTCTACTTTTATTTGTGTACACTCACAATGAAAACAAAACAGATTTTATATATATAACATAATAATATTTAGTATTTTCACATCTAGATGGGAATTTTTTTTAATTTGCACTACTGTCTGTTCAAAATAAATGAAAAGAGACTGAGCATAGTAGATTTGTTTTTTTTTCCTGTTGTACCGAAATCGTATCGAACCGTGACCCCCGAACCGAGGTACGTACCGAACCGTGACATCTGTGTACAGTGCCACCCCTAATTACTAGGGTCTTTTCTGAGAAGAAGTGAAATATTACAGAGATCAAATTAATGTGGAGATGCAAGCCTAGTGTGAACAGGGTTTAAATGGATTAGAGATAACCCTGACCAGGTCACATGGGGTCCAGGGGCTCCAGTCAGACAGCACACAGTCCTCGGGACAGGGCAGACGGCTCTCCCTCGTGCCCTGCGGCATCTCCTCTGGATCACACAGATAGTCGTCCACCGCATCAGAGGGACCGTCCACTGTGTTCAACATACACCTGCAGGACCATCAAAGATGAGCACAGTATAATGTCAGTAACAGTACGGTAATAAAAGGAAAGGCATCTTTGACACTCACCTGACTCTTCTGGTCTGAACGCCCTCGCCACAGTTCTCCTTCAGATCCACGTTACTGACCTTCCACACGCTCCAGGGTTCAGCTACCCAGATATACTGACTGCAGTCACTGACGCACGGGACCACCTCATACACCTGCAACACCAGACCACCCACCACACATATACAGTCACACACAATACAACACTTCTCACTGAAAGAGATGAGACGCTTTTGATAATAAGGAGTATAATAACATGTTCAGTGGAAGGTCAAACTAAATTTACATTTAGTCATTTGGCAGACGCTTTTATTACTGTATAGGAGCTGCTTTATTTCCTATTCTACATAAATGTACTACATTTAATATGAATTTTTATTTTCAACAGATGGTCATAAATAAATAAATAAATGCACATTAAATTCAATAAATAAACAATCAAACAAACAAATACACAGATTAAAAGAAATAAAAAGGAAAATTAAATACACAAAGCAAATCAATTAAAATGACATCAATCCCTCAAACAATCAATCAATATCAGGATATTCATTCAACAGATTATGTCAAAAATAATCAATCAAACAAACAAACCAATAAAATCAATAAATATTATTGATTCAATTTGCCATTGTGCCATATCTTTAAAGTGGGACACACCATTTTTGGAAGGGAGGTTACTTTTAAATTTTAAATCAACTTTGGAATGAGAAATGTAAAAAAAATGAAAGAAAGACAGTAAAAAAGAGAAGAAAGTGTTTTTACCTGTGCCTGTGGTCGAGCAGCGTTATTGGAGAGTTAGAGAAAAATGTCATTAGAACATCTGCGTCTAGAGACCAAAGCACCGTAAAACATCACGTTCAGTTAAAAATGCACTTCTTATTGTTGTTTCTTTTTAAGAAACGGCATTGCTTAAACTCAACATGAAATACAGTTTACAAAACCAGAAATATCAATTAGGAAAATAAACAGGTTCAATTTTGATTTCACATTGACAAAGTACAGAAGGCTGTGTAATTTCTTTCTCTAGTCTATGTTCAAATTTGTTAAACGTAAAACGACATGACCTCTAACCACTCTAATAATCTCTTAAGAATACATATTTGTCAGGAGCAAAGATCTCAGAAACACTTTGATGTGGTGTCGTCTATTTCTAGTAAATCTCAGTAAAAAAAATAGAGATGAAAATACAAGTATTTCTGAATAATTTAAGACTCACTTGTGAACCTATTTTTGGATCTTAAGCATGTGATTTTCAAGAATAATCAGAGCCAACGTTCCAGAAATTGAGGGAAACTTTGAACTCTGTTCCAAAGCCTAGTGAACTGCCTATGTAGGCAGTATTTTAAGATATCACAGGTGTGCTCCTATGCCTTAAGCAATGTCAAATCAGCATGCTTGCCTGCTGATACCTTCTTTTGGACAGACTGTAAGGTAGCACTTCATGTATCCTTTGGCAATCCCACAGTACATTACAATACGCTCTATCCAAACCATCCAAAATGGGGGATGAGAAAAGATAAATGATTTAAAGTATACTTATAATTTATTCAACATCAAAAAGTAGCAATAAAATAGTTTAATCAAAATAAAATGTACTATTTAATACAGTATTTGCATGTGATGTGTATGTTTCAGTGTTATTTCAGTGTCACTGATATACTGTACTATTAAAGATTAGTAGTTTTTTATTTATTTATTTTATTTTAGTACTTTATTACTTTATTTCAACTAACATTTTTTTTATGTTTTAATTTTAGTTAACTATAATAACACTGGTATATTTATGCTCATTAGAACATGCTTTGTTAGCAATTACACCAAAATCTATATTGTATCTGTGAGATTGTAATTGTAATGTGAATCTATATTGTAGGTTTCATTTCCGTTAGTATGCTGTCTATTATGTAGACTGATCACTAGGTGTTGGAACAGAAAAAGCAGGCACTCAATGTATAAGATATAAAACAATGTTGCTTTATTTATTATTTATGAACCTCATGGACTATACACATGCATGCAGCTTAACTCATACAAAATGCATGTTGAGTATGAGTAAGACCATAAAATATGTTTACATATAGTATAGCTGCATAATACTGTGTGAGGTTACCTTGATCCACGATTGATGATCTGAATATTGAGTAGATTTCATTTCCATATTTGTTAGTATGATTCAGAGTTCTATTGATGTAGGACTGATATGCTGTGTTGGAGATCATTGAAAACATGCATCACTAGGTCTCAAAAGAACTATCATTAATATTTGAGGCTCTCTCAACTCTTTATATAAGCATAAATTTAACTGTTTATAATCATTTCTAAGAACTTCTTTAAATTTCAGAACTCTTACTCAGTACAATGCAATGTCTTATTTGACTAACATCAGATTCTGGTTCCCAAACATATATATAAAACAATGTCATTTAACATCTATGCATACAGAAGTGTGGTGTTTACCTGGTTAAGGTGGTCCAGTTTTGGGCAGGGTCTTCCTCCATTGTAAGGCTTTTCTCTGAGCCATTTTGAGCGAACTTTGACCCCACTGCCACAGGATTTACTGCAGCGCGACCAGTTGGACCACTCGCTGAGTTTACAATCAGACGGGCAGGGGACGATGCAGGCCTCCTCGATATACCCTAAAAAACAATATATATGTGAAAAAGGGAACATAAACACTAAAACTGTGGCTGGTCATTTTACATGTCAGTCAGACGGTCTCTCCTGTCTGGCAGTTAAGCCTAGGGGTGTGCGATGTTGACAAAAAATGATATCTTGATATTTATTGGGATTTTTTGATGATAATAATTATACAATATTTTCCTAAGTGCAAGGGCGTAGGTTTGATTTTGGCATTGGTGGGGACATGACGGCAGACTGTTTGAAGTTCCAAACTGAATCAAAAGAGTCGCAAACCCGCTCCGAAGTTCTGCTCCACCCATGGTCTGACCATTAAGTGAATATTCAATTTATCAGTAGGCTACTGTAATAAATATTTGTGTATCTAATTGTATTAGTCTATATAAAGAGATGTCAATGTAAAAAGAGCACATGAGAGAAGCAGATGAACACAAAACATCATAAAGTTAAAGAGGGTAATCATTGAACTGAACTGTGCACATATGTTTTAAACACTTTGGCTACCTTATGTTCTTACTCCACCCATGTAGGCTATTAAATGTGCGTCCTTGACAGCATGCAGTTTCCTAGCCTATTTCTTAAACTTCTTAGGTAATTTTAAATGTATGACCTATTTCAGATGCAGCCGAAAATACAACAACATTACTTACACATATATAAAAAATTGATCAAAATTATTGCTAGGGACAGTTTAGTAGTCGCTGACTTGTCCCGAGCTTCCCTACTAAATTATATGCCTTTGCGGTTTAGACCTGTCAAGGATAAACATGACATTAAAACCGCCAGTAGGTGGCAGCAAGTCCCTGTCTTAATGAGCGATTCATTGAATCATTTACTCAAACGATTCATTCAAAATGGCTGATTCATTTAGAAGCTCATGCGCTAATATTTAGGAAAACGGCATTGTTGCTTGTGTGATCTTACCTTACTATATAAATATAAAAAACAAAAATCAATACATGGATATTTTTTCTTTCATAATTATAGGGTCATTCTAACTGCATTGAACACTCTAAAAAAAAAGGTGCTATGTAGAACCATAAGAGGTGCCATATTGCATTGTATTTCTTCAACAAAAAAACAGCACCAACAGTCGTTCTTTGGCTCGTAAAGAACCCTTAAAGGGGCTTAACAGGTTCTTTGTACGGCAGTGGTGCTATATAGCACCTTAATCACCCCAAAGAACCACTGAAGAACCATACACGAGCTTAACAGCTTCTGTATATGGTAGCAGTGTTATATAGCCCCTCAGTCATGCCAAAGAACCAGTGAAGAACCGCTGAAGAACCACTGAGGCACCAAGATTTGGTGCTATACAGCACCAAAAGTGGTTCCCCTAGCATTACGAGCCAAAGAACCACTTTTAGTGCTATATAGCACCATTTTTTTTTAGAGTGTAGGCGTCATCATGCAGTGATTGCTTTTAGGCTTTTAAGACCTATTTTTGTTGTTTTTTTGCAAAGTCAGTGACATACTTGAGCTCGCACATTGTTAAAACTTACGATATTGTAGACGATAAATATCGCACAAACCCTTTCTGAGATCTTTCTGGACAAAACAGGTCAAATAAAGTGGTCAAGCTGCTCAAAATTTTATTTTGTAGCATTATAACCTTGCTAACCCAGGATCCTAGCAGCTTTAAACAAGTCAGTCCCACCAGCTAGTCAAACTAATATCTTGGACCATCTAATGACTATAAATAACCATCCAGAAACCACGCAAAACAAACTATCATCAAATGTATCTGGATTTTCCTGCAGGGTAATGATAAATTGAACTGACTTACTGATTAAACATGCCGCTTTGAAGTGATCTAAATCTTGATTAAAATGAAAAGCAAGCTTGTACCTCGCAGAGAACATTATGAGGCGCATAAAAAGTGTAAAAGCAATTGGTATAAATAGGCATGTTTGGAGCTGCAGTATTTGTGTGGAGAGTTGGCTGCGGGGTCAGAGAATGTGATATGCTTTAGCAGCTAATGCTGAATTTTATTACTGCTGTTTGCTCAAGCCATGTGTACTTCCTACTCATTTGGCTCAAGAGGATCTGCCTTTTCCAAGTACATACCGCAGGCCCAATAAACACACACACATTATGTTGTCTCTGAACACCATATCCTTCACAGCAGCCTTTCAAGAGCGGCCAACACTTGCCTCAAATGTAGAAATCGCTGCTTCCAAAATACTGTGCTAAATAATACATTATAAAACGGATGGTTCTGGAAGCTGATTGGTCAGTTCAGTGTTCCAGTCATTCACAAGCACACGATTAAAACAGCTATGATGTCAAACATATGTTCACAATATCACTGCACAACACCCACAGAGATTATTAACCTCAGTTCATTCTTTAAGCACAGGGTTTTCAATTAATACATGTGCTTAAATAATGCTGGAATGAACATTTGTTTCCTTAATATTTTATTTATCCACTAACCATGCTGTATTGTAATACAGTCACACATAAGAATGCATATGAAGGCATATATATATACACAAACACAAATATAATATTTTTATTTTGCTCGTCAGGTGTTGATTGCTATACACAGCTTGTTTTGACACAAAAATAAGAGAAACACTTGGACGAGGGTCAGTCTGACTGTTTTCAACCTTGTTTTTGTTTCCTAAAAACAACCAACTGGCCAGCTTTATTTGTTTTATTCCTGGCCAAAACCAATTATTACAAGCATTTGGCGCTTGCTGAGTGTTCATTTTGGACTCTGCATGCAACTGTGTGAAACTACGGTGCTAATGACGACATGAGTATCATGCATCAGAACAATTTAATGAGCAGACTCAATGTTATTTAATAAATGAATTTCACAAAATAACAAAGAAAATGTTTATCCTGAAAAAAAAAAAATTACTATATTTTATATACAGAAAATTAAGCCTTTTTAGGACTTCTGAGATTATTTTTTGCATAATTTACTTGACAATTAATGTTGTAAATTTATAATAAAAATACACATTTATAAATTATGAAAGTACATAATGTACATTTAAAAATAATATAAATAAAGTAATTATAATATATTACACATATGATTTTCACCTTTGTTAATGGAACAAGACTTTTTGACATTGTCAAAAATATCTAAAAATAAAAGCAAACTATTTTTTAAAAATAAAATTCTTAAAACAATTAGTTTATTAAAATATATAATTAATAAAATCAAATAAAAAAAATTTGAAATGTCAATAAAATATATTAATCTGTTTAAATTAAAAAAGTCTAATAAAAATAACTTTTAAAGTATTTTTTAATTCTGTACATGTCTTTTTTTAAATTATGGATAAAATTTTCCCATGTTAAATTAATGTCACCATGCAAAACATTTCAGAACTTAAAAGGTCCTAAAATAGCCATCAGATTCTTATACATAACATAACTAGCCTACTCGTTTCTTTCAAAGAATAACCCAGACATATTCTAGACAGGTTTTGTGAGATTCTAGTCCTAATTTAGCTGAATACTGTTAAAAAGAACAACGCCACCTCTACCTGACATTGAAAACTTGGCACATCCTGTGCTACTAACAAACAATCCGAACACAAGCCGTAAAACATGCACCTAGAGCAGCTTCTGATTGAAAAATCAAAGCAATTAATCAGAGACGTCTAGGGTGAGTTTCACAGCCTTGTGGTCATCCGCCTGAAATATTGACCAGGATCTGACATGGCCGTGACGGGCCGGAGGAGAGAGATCCTGCAGCGACTCAAAATACCCTGCACAGTCACAATGCATCTGTATAAAGCTGCTCTCCGGTCTCCTCTGCCCCTCAGTGTTAAGACATGTCAGGTCTGTTACATGGCTAACACAGAGTAAAACAAGCCCTACTGGCCACGCGCTGACCCTTTGACCCAACACACAACGCTCTCGGGCCCTACAGCCAGTTCAGAGGTGGCCCTGCCTTCACCAAACATGGCGGATCTCGTGTTACTCTTGTGCCTGCAGTGACCTCATTCCTTCAACACATCCACATGCTGTCTGAGTTCTGACCCCTGAAACGACAACAACCACAGACGCACACTAAAGGGTGAGTCATCAAGAGAAAAACAAGTTTCTTACTCTGAAAGCTTGAGGGAATAGTTCAATTCTGCCAAAAACAGCCTGTTCCTGTACACTTGGAATAAAGCGCACAAGTCACAAAATATGGACTCGTTTTATATCAAGTAAAGTCACCTTTATTTCTATTATTTAGCTCAAGTTCAGTGTTGGTTCAGTTCAGATCAGTAAGTGATCATGCTGTATGCTTTCATTGTAATGAAAGTTTTTGGTAAATAATTAGGCATGAGTGTGATTAAATGAATGTATGTTAATTTTCCAGAGAACCAGTCTTTCGAATCAGACTCTGAAGAGCAAAACATGAACATCAGAAACCCATGAGAAATGTTTTTTTAAGCTTGAATACACAGCATTAAACATTCATGTTAAAAACATATTAAAACTTGTAATTTTCAGGAAGTTTAGGGTTGGTAAGTTTTTGAAAGAAGTCTCTTGTTCTCACCAAGGCTGCATTTATTTGATCACGAATACAGTAAAATATGGTGAAATATTATTATTATTTAAAATAAATGCTTTCTATTTGAATATATTAAAATGTAATTTATTCCTGTGATGCAAAGCTGAATTTTCAGCATCATTACTCCAGTCTTCATATATTTATGTATTATTACATATTATATTATGTAATATTTGTGCAGTATTTCATAATTTACATCACTATTTTTACTATTTTAGTAACATTCAATAATCTACTGTACATCTTGGATTATATTGCATTTCCTAATAGAGTGACTGGTTTTATTTACTTAAAAACTATTTTTTACATACAAGTATATTCCTAAAAATACTTAAATCTATTTTTTTTTTGAAAAAACAGTGAATAAATATGTACATTTAAACACATCAAATTATATTATAAATATAAAGAATAAATAGTATGCATACAATCAGAAGTAAACACCAGTAAATGGGACACTCACACTTACTGCTGTACATGTGTTGCCTTCAAATTAAATGTCAGAAAAACAAGCTCAGAAATAAACAAGCATTTATGTTTAGCTCTCTTTTGGAGGAGAGAAGTAAGAGTATTTAATGATTCACTCAGTAGCCTGAGGCAGCATGTAAGACAGAGATTTCTGTTAAGAGGAACTGTAGTGATTAACCCAGCGAGAAAGAAGGAGAGACAGAGAGAGAATGGCTCCGTTCCAAAACCTTCTAAGACAGCATCTTAACTGAGATGGAACGTCAAAAGTGACTGATTTGGAACGTTCTACATGACGTGTTACTCTAATAAGTATAAAAACACAAAGTGCATACAAACTGAGTAAAGCACTCAATTTTTCATTAGATTTCATAGTCTTTATCAATATCTGTGCAGTGTTGTCATGAATTACATCACTATATTTAGAATCAACATTCAGTTGTAGCATCTACATCTAGGCTGTTGTAATGTATTATGGGATTGTCTTTTCTGTGGAAGATATATGCATAGCTGCCTTTGGCGATACCTTAAAATGCAGCCTACGTAGGCAGCTCACTGGAACAAAGCTTTTGACAGAGAGAGTAATGAGACTGATGAAGAGGGATCTGCTGATGTCTTCACTACGCTGAAGAGCGTTAGGAGATCATCAAGCTCATGGAGGCATCTCTCCGTGTGATTTCATGTGAAAGTCCCCGGGAGGGCATTCGTGATGCCAGTGACGGAAGTATAGATCAGATTACGAGCCAGATTTCTGATGTTTTCTGGAAAATAATTTGACTTAAATCAATTGTGGAGTCAAATTCTCAAGACTTTAAACTCCTGGGAAATAAAGCAGAGGAAGTAACTGAATAATACAACATTTGAGCCTTTTGCCAAGATTATTTTAAGCCTAATCACATTTCTCATAAAAACTCTTACTTCATTTTCATTTGACAACTCTCATCTCACAGTTTTTAAATGTGGGCTGCCGATCAGCCCGAATAACATCAAATCATCATTATTATCTGTATTCATTATTGATGTTTGCCCAGTCAAGCGTTACTATTAATATACGGTAGCTATTGTTGCAATTTATCTTAAAAATAAACCATTACTCATGTTAGGGTCAGATTGTCATTCTTGCAGTTCAAACTAAACCATTTATTTTCATTGCATTTCCTACTAGAAGTTACTAGTTAACTGGCCAGTGACTGGTTTTATGTAGTCATCAATTTTTTTTTTACATATAATAATATTTATATATTTAATAACATTTATTGTTTATAAATACAGTAAATAAATAAATAAATAAAAATATAAATAAATGAAAAATTAGAAATTATATTATAAAAGATAAATACAAAAAAATCCACATAAATATAAAGAACATAAATTACAAAATCATATATATATATTTTTTTTTTTCTGAAATTAATCGCGATTAATCCTACCTAACATTAAAGTTTTTAAATATACTATTTTTTATTTTTAATATTTGTTTAATGGCATTTTTTTTTTTCTGAAATTAATCGCAATTAATCCTACCTAATCACTGAGTTTTTACCATATACTATTTTTTGATGTCTCTATAAAATAGTTTTTTCCCCCTAATGGCAGGTTTTTTTTCAGTAACCACTGACTATAGCCAATACTGAACATGATACAGTCTCTATAAAATAATTAGCCAGCTGATCACATTTTAACATTTATTAGACTTTAAAAAATAACTTCTAATTTGAGGTGAGCTACTTCAATTTTAACATTTATCTTCACACTTTAAAAAATACCCACTTCTATATTTAGGTAAAGGAACTTAAAACAATCTTCACATAAACCCATTATAATAAAGGTTATATGTACCTATGCCCTTCAGCAGAAATACACAGAAATCGAAATTATCAAACAATAAATTCTAAATTAAATATTGATGAATCCTTAAAGCTAAAAAAGTTATTTATTTCCTCTTTTATTTATTTTTTCTTTGATTAACAGACATCACAGCAGCTGGTTATGTTGTTTTGGCTGCTATTTCTTTAAAGGGGTCTTATTATGCTCTTTTACAAAGTCTTGATTTTGTTTTGGGGGTGTACTAGAACATGCTCTCATGCTTCGAAAATCGGTGGTTCGAAAATCACATTATTTTTCACATAATTTACATTATTACAATACCTTTCTCCCCAGCCTGACACAAACGGCTCGAATAGTTCCGGGTTTGATGAAGGCCCGCCTTCCGAAAAACTAAATGTGTTGTGATTGGTTAGCTGTCCCAGTGCGTTGTGATTGGCGAACAGCTTAGACGGTGTTTCAGTACTGCCCCGCCCCTTGCCAGAACAGCAAGTTCGTCAATATTGCCATATCAACACAGACCCGAGAATATTGAACAAGAGGATCACGCAGAACCTTTGCACGCACGGATATTGCAAGACATATTAAAGTGGTAACGTTATTGTTGTTGTTTTTTGGGCTAAATCACGTTTTAGATAGAATGTCAACAACAGCTTAAAAATAACTGCATTGACTATGTACAGATAAGTGCAATGTTAATATGTATTATGTTTATTGTTCTTTAATTCTAATATTATAACATGAATTGCACTGAAACTGTTATACAGTTGAATTTATTTATACCATAGTCCCACAGACTTACACTATTTGTGGCTGCATATATATGCAAATTAATTCTCTGCCAGCGGGAGACACTGTTGGAGCGGGAGAGCTCGAGGTTTCCCCGGTAACACTGTACACAAAACAGAGCTCTGCTCATAAACACTGCTTTATCAGACATTATATGCAAGATGAAATGAAAATGACATCCAAAATATTCTGAAAACAGTTGGTTTCCGTCAGAAATACAGTGATATAAAAACACCAGCAGGGGTTTCGATTTTGAAATGTGCAGAGCTCAACCAAGCACCCCCCCCCCCAACCATGCAGAGCTCAACCAAGCCCCCCCCCCCCCAACCGAATTTCAAATTTCGTAGGCGGGATTTAAAATTTGTGATGTCACAAGGCGGGATTTACAGGAAAACAACTTTGATAGTCCAAACGAGCTGTTCGTTGTAGTTCTTGAAAACGGATTTTTTAAAAACGAAAACAAGCCGTTCGTTGTCCCAGTTCTTGAAAAGTGGACTTTGAGATTTGTAACTTTGTAGATCTCCCGTTTTATGGCCCAAACATACACTCTACACAGTGGACTTTGAGATTTGTAACTTTGTCAAAATCGTGAAAAATGCCCAAACATACACTCTACACACTAGGACCCCTTTAAAGAGCTGCCGCTCAAAAAGTGAAAAAGCATAATAGGACCCCTTTAAGAGCTGTCGCTGCTGAACGTGACGCGGATCTGAGCATCATATTCTCTCTCAACTCTCTTCACCTTTTCTGACACACCTCAGGTCTTAAAGTCTCTACTAAACTGACGAGTTGAATCGGGTGTTAGATGAGGGAGAATGCTGGGCTGCTCCAGAACAGTTTTGAAAACCATTTCAGAGACATGTTCTTAAATGTGCCTCATATAAAATAGATTACATGCATGAACAGTTTTAAGGCAGCTTTAATCGCCTTTTTGGTAAATTCATGACTTAACTGATAACGACACTGCATGCACGTAGTTTATTTTGCGCTTTGATATGAAAGGATACCTGCGCTCGTTTGACTCGTGCCCAGGGCTCGAATTGAGGGGGGATGCGGGGGGATGGCATCCCCCTTGTCGAAAAAAATGACAAAAAGCATCCCCTCTGTAAAACCAACATCCCCCCTTACCATCCCCTTTGGATTATTAATTTTGTGTATTATGTAAAACTTATCATGAACATGAAATGTTAAAATTCTCTGCTTATGATCATTTACGAACTAAATAACAGCGATTGGCCAATCAGAACTTGGTACTGTAACAAGCTGCTCAAAAGCAGAAGCAACTTCGTAATTTTTCATGCAAAATGGTTAAAGTGCAAATTTTGAAGTTCTTTAAAAAGACGACAACAGAAGGTATGATTTTTCCTTGATTAGAATTTAAAGGCATTCTCCTGACATAATGAATGTGTGACTGTGAGGGACTGAGAGACGATAGGAGAGCTGATATTATCCAACTTTGAGAAAAAGAAGAAAAAAAATTATAATAAAAACAAAAACTTGAGTCCAAAAGCATTCACTGCGCGATGAAGCCCATTAGAATACAGTTAGCATGCCCTTATAATTCCAGCAACAAAAAATACCCATGTATGAGTTTTTACGTTTTTATATTCATTGCACAAGCAATGTACTTTTCTGTATATCAGCACATGTGCGCGAAGCCGCGAGCACAAATGTGCTATTAGTTTTAGGTTTCATACAACAGTGCATAGCAACACGGTGTTTCATTCCGTGAATGAATCCGTTTTTGAACGAATCGAGAGAGCCAGTGATTCAACGGTCCATCCCAATGTGCATACTATCCATCCTAAATTCTATGTTATAGTAGTAAATTTCAATACTATTTAGGGCAGATAGGATGGATAGTATGCACATTGGGATGGACCGTTGAATCACTGGCTCTCTCGATTCGTTCAAAAACGGATTAATTCACGGAATGAAACGAATTTCTATTGAATCAGCCGTTTTGAATGAATCGTTTGATTTGAATGATTCAGTAAGTCATTTATTAAAACAGAGACTTGCTGCCACCTACTGGCGTTATTATTGTCATTTATTTATCCATGACAGACCTAAACCAGCCAAGGTGCCAGCACAAAAACACATTCAGCAAAATATTGTTTAATTATCAATATTGACCAAAGTTCCTCTATTTCAGACCCCAGAAGGAAAAAAAAAAACCTTACAAATAATAGTTTATTTAATAAGGATAATTTTTAATTAAATAGAAACCTTTTTAAAAATTAGACCAATTTTGTAATCATTATTGTGCAAAATTAGCCACAGGAAACACCCCTGATATCATGAAAATCATTCGTACATTCAAAGCATTTTTTGAAATGTATTCGGCCTGAATAAGAACCTGTTCTCGATTCCCAACCCCGCGTGGGCTGTGTGCTGTAAAAGCGAGAGTATCTGTCAGTGGTTAATGTCAGCTCTGATTAGGCCAGTCCCGGGACAGCATGCGGTCTTTAATGAGGGCCGGAGATTTATACCTGCAGATCAGCAGGGCGCAACAGACACTCGGGCAGAGGTCAAAGTCAAGCGAGCAGCGCCTGGCACTCGTACCAGTCCGCTCGTCATCCTCATAACAAGATTAAGTGAGCAATGCACCAAAAGATTCACGAACAGAGAGATCAGCTAAAGACAGAGGAGAGGAAAGGTCACGAGAGAGAGGAAGCTGTAGACAGAGACGAATTAATAGGGATGAAACAACACATGATCAGTTGAAGGTGCGATTTATCTGTATAAAATAAATTATTTATTAAGCTGCAGTTTTAAAAGCTTCAAGGAATTATATTACCAGCTTAAATAAATACTATATTAAGACTGGCTAATAAAATAAATATATATATATATAAATATAAATATAAATAAATAAATAAATAAATAAATACAGTATATATATATATATTTATTAAACTGCAGTTTTAAAAGCTTCAAGCACTTACATTACCAGCTTAAATAAATTAATTAATACATAAATACTATATTAAGACTGGCTGGTAATAAAATAATATATATATATTTTTTTTTTATTAAGCTCCAGTTTTAAATGCTTCAAGCACTTGTATTAACATAATCATTCAATACTATATTAAGACTGGGTGGAAATAAAATAAAACAAAAAACAATATTTATTACATGTCTTAACTGGAGTTTAAAAAACATATTTAGCATATATATATATATATTATTATTATTATTATTATTATTATATATATTATTCTTTAAACACTATTTTATTTTATTTATAAAATAATATTCCCAGTCTTAATACAGTATTTAATGATTATGTTATTTATGAAGCATTTAAAACTGAAGCTTGATAAATATTTTTATGCTCCAGTTTTAAATGCTTACAGCACTTATATTATCTAAAAAACATGGTTAAATAACAATCATTAAATACTGTATTAAGACTGGGAATATTATAAAATTAAATTAAATTAAATAAAACAAAATAAAATAAATAAAACATTTATTACATGTGAATGTTTATTTTTTTGTCATTTTTTGTATGCAAAACTGGATACATTTTTATAAGCAATATTTAAAATGTATACATTTCCAAGATCTTTCAAGCTGCTTTTTAAAAATCTGTGCTAAGTGCGTCTGCAAGGCCATACATCTAAACCGTCAAATCTTCACAGGATGGGAATTTATCCCACGGCTTAGCTTGGCTTATTAATATAAATTAGTTTAGTGCAGTCCAGGAAGGTTACTTAGCACGGTCAGCTAATGACGTCACCTCTATGCTCAGAGTCACATGATGAACATCGTACCGTGACTGTTACAGCGTGAAGTCTCCACGAGCCTGTTGTCCTGGTCGTAGCACACCATGGCCTGGTAGCGGTAGCCCTGTCCGCACTCCTTCATGTCTCCCTGCACCTTCATGCCTGCGGCGTTCTCCACGCGGCCCTCGGGCAGGATGCAGTCAGACCAGTTTCCCACCGGCTGGGCGTTGTATTTGTCACAGGGGCAGTACTGGGTCTCGCTCAGCGGGTACATCTGGCTGTTTTTACACTTGTCTTTCTTCTTGCTTTTTCCTGTAATCAGAGGAAGTAAGTGTTGATTACGCTCACTAATGAATGAGCCATGAGCGCTGAGGTCACCTCTAAACCTCCCGCCTGCCTCAGATCCGCTGTGTCTTGCAGCTGCACAACTGGCTGGACTAATACTTGTAAATATTATAATCATATTACCATCATTTTTGGACATGATATGAGGCAATAACATGCTGTGCTGTTTATATGTCATGGTAATATCTCAGGCTGGGTTATACATCTAATATCATGCTATGTTTATGATGTTTTTGTTGGCAAAATATGATTAATTCATTATTTTTTATATATATTTTGAATGTTATAGTAAAAATAAACAGGTTTATTAGATACCACTCATATATTTTCTTCAGAAAATTATCATATATAGTTATTATGTATTGTTATATTGGTATATAAATAAAAGGGATTGAAAATATTATAATACACTCCAGTTCAAAAGTCTGAAGTCAGTATATTTTTTGACAGAAATTAATACTTTTCTTTAGCAAGGACATATTAAATTGATCAAAAGTGACAGTAAAGATATTTATAAAGTTACAAAAGATTTCTATTTCAAACAAATGCTATTCTTTTAAACTACTTAAAAATAAATAACTAAATAAAAATAAGCTTTGCCATCTCTGGAATTAATTAAATTTAAAAATAAAGTTATTTTAAACTAATAATATTTCACAATAATACTGGTTTTACTGAATTTTTGATCAAATAATTTCAGCTTTAGAGCAGTGCTATTTTATAATCATTGCAATATTATAATACTTTTTATTAATATTTTGAATCAGTTTTTATTTGTATATTTTATTTGTACACTTTTTTTATATATGTGCAAGTTTTTATTTTTATTTTTTCTTATTTAATTTATATATCTATATAGTTTTTATTAATTAGTTTTATATTTGTTTTATTTCAGTTTTAGTTATTTTAGTCAGGTTGAACTACATTAAAATGAGAAATGTTGAAACATTTTTTAAATAAATATTTTATTTATTTTATTTTAAGTTAAATATTTGTTAATTAATTAATTAATTAAATCATTCATTCAATTATTTATTTATTTAATGTTACTTTTAGTTTCAGTTTTCATTTACTAAAATAAAACTCTACCTTGGTGAGACTAAGAGATTTCTTTCAAAACATAAATAAATTAATTAATTAACTCCAAACTTTTGAATACTAGTTGAATACTATTTTTGTTTTTACTTTATTTTGACATTTTAAACAATTGTATAAATATCAAGCTATTTTGAATATTGTAAAATAGAAAAAAAAAAAAAAAAAATGTGTATTGCCCAACCCAATAAATACATTTAAGTATTGTATGGCCTATGATAATGTGAAGTATATCAAAGTATATATAATGGAATATAAACATATGCATCCCATAATGTCTTGAATCCTGTACTAGAAATCATTTATCATTTAGTGGAAATACCTCTCTCCATTCTGGGATGGAACCAGCAGCCTTCTGAGTTCAAACCACAGTGTTAATGATGCATATGTCCTAATTACCCATGAGAGCTCTCCTCCGTGTACGGACCCCTACGCAGTCTGAGGTGCAAGGAGAGAACTTGGACCAGTTGGTGAGCTGGCAGTCGTCTCGGCACGGTAACTGGCAGAGCTGGCTCATCACCGGCATGCTGCTGGCAAACTTCAGACACTGAACCACATCAGCCACTGTACCATCCAGCTGCCTACACGAGATAGCTGTGGATCACACACACAAACACAGCGCTGAGACTCCTGCTGATTACACAGAGAACCAGACACCAGAGAGAAGAGCTGCAGGTGAACAGAAGATGCTTATTTATAGACATGACAAGCCAGAGAGAAAGAGAGAGAGTCATGCTGTTTCACTTTGATCAGAAACCAGTTTAAATTATGCATTACATTTCTGTAGTTTTTATATAATCCAATGATTTTTTCCAGTTGTTTTGGATTATTATTACATTAAAAAAGAGAGATTTTTTGGGAGCTATTCTGTGTAATTATACTTATTAGAATTCAATAAGACACTATCTAGCTATATCTTAAAACATTATATAGCAGAACATAACTAAAAGCCATTTATATTCACTGTAGATTTTTAAATGTATAATAAAACTAATACATAATACAAATATAATATATGGTTTATAATTTATAATATATGAATTACAATTATTTAAAAAATGTATTAAAATCATTTCAGAAAGAGTTCCAGGGGGTTTCTAAGTAATTATATGTATTATTGTCCAATAAAGCAATATCAGAAATATTATATGGCAGAACATAACTAATAGCCACTTGTATTCAGTGTCAAATTTAAAATATATAATTAAATTAGCATACAATAAATATATAATATATGGTTTGTAACTTAAAACAATACATACATTCAAAATAATTAAATAAAAATTTAATAAAAAAACAATAATTGTATAAATACATTTTGCAATTATATTTATTAATGTCCATTAAGACATAATCTAAAATATTATATAGTAGAACATGGAAAAAAAACATTAATATTCACTATAATTCTCATTACTTTTAAGATTTTACTTGTTTCCATATTTTTTTCAGGTGTAAAAAAAAAAAAAATCCACATGCAGTTTCCCAGAAGCAGTTTTATTTTATAAATTAAACATTACACATTATATTCAAATATTATGATGGTTAAATGCAATATTAAGAATGGCTGGTACAAACCAAAAATAAATAAAATAAAATAAAAAAGCTATATGGTCACTAATACACCACTATTAAGCTTGTCACCATAACTAAGTTTAATCTATTAATAAACTGTTACAAGATCTCACTAATGAGTTCAACAGGAGTGGTTCATAAAGCTACTACATCTGTAAAGACAGGCCTGTTAAGCTGTTGTCATTCTGGTGAGGCTGTGTAATCTATTAAGGCACACAGTCACGTTGGAAGTGACGTGAAGACGAGTAAACAATAGAGTTCAATAGAGTGATGACGCCAACACAACGACGTCCTTCCGCACTGTCAAGAACAATCAGATCAAGAGTTTGAAGGATTGCTTCTGCTCCTGACATGCACTGAAGGGCAAATGTCTATACCAGGATAATACATAATAAATACATGGGCTTTCACGGCCTCACGAGTGACAGGAATGTCTACAAGAACTGGACAAATAAAGAAAAAGGGCACCTAAAATAATTTGCGACTTCAACTGGAAAACTGAAAATAATAATATAAGATTTTTGAAAGCGACAGCCTCTGAGGAATAAAGCAGAATGCAAATGAGAGAAAACAATCCACAGATTCAAGAGGAGATCTTAGATCAGATATTATACCAAATGTATGGTTATTGCATAAGATTTCACAGCTACAGAAACAGTATTTGGACACTGTGGCCGGAAATCAGTAAGAATAAATTGTGCACACTCTGCCCGAGTTGCTTTAGCATCCGATTAAAGGAATTATGTAAATATGCACAAATTCTGTGTTGAATGCATTTTGCACACTGTAATTCTCGACTGCAGGCAGCTAGTGAATAAGACACAGGCGATTGTGCAGGAACACTGTGTGTTTAGTGAATGTGAGTGTGTAACATGACAGCTGACGTACCTCTAGTTTGGACTCCAGCTCCACAGTTCTCCTGAGCTCCTTTACTGTCTCTGCGGATGCTCCACGGGACCAGCTGACATTTACGCCACTTGTGTGTTTTCCACCTGCAATTTCAAAGGGATATCATTATAATTACTGGTAGAGGTTGATCAGTTAGTGCACTGGAAATCCTAATTAGCTGCCTTAACTTCAAAAAATATCAGGAAACCCACTGTCTTAGAAAATGAACTCATTTGAATTAAGCTGCCCACAATCTGATAACATTTTTTATTTAACTTCTTTCTTTTCATCAGGATTAACCATTTCACTACTGAGAAAAAAAAGCTGCATAAGGGTTTTGCAGGTTTTAAATGACAAGAGGTTGAGCAAATAATGACAGAATCTTCATTCTGGGGTGAATTATTCCTATAAGTGAACATATCTTTATTTACTTGAGAAGGTCAGTTTTAGCAAAAATCTATCCTGAATGTCAATAGATGTGAAATCCAGCACAGAATAGCTGATAGTGAGGCTGTGCTCGTGGGTGAAGCTGTACCTGTAACCCGGACAGACAGATGGAGTCGTGCAGTCTTTCTCTTCATAAAGGACGTCTGGACACTCCTGACCTCCATTAGCTGGCATCTGGATGATCACTCGGTAGCGAAACTGTTTATTCTTCTGCCCATTCACACCTGTCGTTTCAAATATTAACTTAATATCATGACGAATTATACTAGATAGATAGATACAGTAGATAGATAGATAGATGACAGATTAAAAAATAGAACGAACAATAGATGGATAAATAGGCCTATAAGGAATAATGGGTAGATAATATAATGATAGATGTAACGAATGAACAAATGATAAATAGCTACGATAGATAAAATGATAGAACAATAGATAGAACGATAGATAGATAGATAGATAGATAGATAAAACGATAGATAGATAAAATGATAGATAGATCGATAAAACGATAGATAGAACGATAGAACGATAGATAGAAAAATTAGAACAATAATGATAGATGTAACAAACGAGCAAATGATAAATAGCTACGATAGATAGATAGATAGATATATACGTAGATAGAACAACTGACAGAATGATAGATAGAATGTACAAATGATAGATATAACAAAAAAACTGACAAATATAATGAACAATGGATAGATAGATATAACAAACAATAGATAAAAAGATATGATACATATCATTTTAAAAACTACACATATAATGATGGATGATGGATGGATGAGAATGACAGAATGAAGAATGATTGATTGATGTAGATAGACAGAATGAATGAATAAATGGTATATGGAAAGATAAAGTAATATAGATATAGAGATATAATATAGAGATATAGATATAATGAACGATGGATAGATACATATAACAATGGATAGAACAAACGATGCAATGAACGAATCATAGATATAACGATCAAACGATAGATAGACAGATGGAGAATACAACATATAGAACAATAGAAAGAATGAACAAATGACAGATAGAACAAATGAACAATAGATATAACAAATGATAAATAGATAAATATAAGGAACAATGAATGGGTAAGATAGATAGAACGACAGACAGACAGACATGGATGGATAAACGGATGGACGGATGGATGGATGGATAGATAGAAAAATGACAAACCATGGATATGGATAGACAGATGGAACAATGGCTACAATGGATAGATAGATATAACGATGGGCAGATATAATGAACAAACGACAGATATAAGATACATATATAACGTCAATAGATATTAGGATGTACGGATGGACAGATGTGGTGTACCTGCTTCACAGGAAGTGGGGCACTCAGTCCATTCACTGAAGGGTGTGACAATACAGTCTCTCTTGCAGGGCAGCATACAGGGTCTCACGGACTCCGGCCGAGGGGCTTCAGGACATCTGAAACATCACACAGACACTGACAGATCAGCAGGACACTCAACTCATACACAAATGTGTTTTGATCACAGGAAGCAGGTGGATAAAGAAAGCCCAGTGTCGACCCAATCACCTAAACGAGATCCATTATCAGACTTAACTACTGCAGGTCACCTGAGCACACATCAATTCAAACACTTTCACTTTACACAGGGCCAAAAAAGCTCTTCTAATGGATGTTTTATAGAATTATTTTCTTCCTCTGAGTAGCACTGACTGTTTTAGTCGAGGTTTTCACACCATTTTCTGCTCTTCCTCTCTGACCCTTCAAATGAAACAGGCCATTTAATTTTTGAGAAACACTATCTTCGCATTTGAAATGAGTAACAGCTCTGTGTTCAACACATACTTCTTCCAATATACTTTAACTGATCCATCCTTCAATAACTTCTTTGTAAAGCATTACATTCACTGGTTTACAAAATAATCAGCACTGAAATGTACACTGCATCTCAGAAAACTAGATAAACAGCATTAGAACGGAGTCATTTTCATGAGTCAATTCAAATTTTCCACTTCAATGCATTAAATCAACTCTCAGATTTAGTATCCACATGGCATTTATTTGTGTATTAAGATTTAAGTAAGACCTTTTAAAGACCAAGTAAAGAAACTGTAAAGAATAAAAGGCAAATGTCTTCTATTAGCAACATGATAGTTTCCTGTTTCCTCAAAACATAAGGCTTGACATTTTTCCTCCCAACTTCTACAATATAGATTTTTTTTATATATATTTTTTTCTTCTGATCACACAAAAAAATAATATAGCAGCATTTGTGTGTTGTTTTCCAATGCAAATGTCTACAGATTCTTAAATCAAGATTTACTTGAGAAGCAAAATTACATGAGTTATGATGTCTGGTTTATGGGACATTTATCAAAATGGAGTTTATGATTAAAACAAGAACAAATATCTGCCAATGGGCTCAGAAAAATAATAATAAACTTAATTTAAAGGGAAAACAGGTTTTAATACCTTACTGACATATATGTTTTTGTTTCAAGCATAAACTAATTTAATTTTGTTCAATTTCTCAGAAAACAAGACTTTTTATCTTCAATATGCACCTCAAGTAAATGTATGTCAATGTGAGTATTGGAAAACAAAACAAAAATACTAAGGAAGAATATATATATTTAATGCATTGCATTAAATATTGCATGCACTGCAAAAAAAAGTACATATGTACGTATACGGTATATATATACTGTACATATATATGCAGTAAAAAAGTGAAAAGCAACGTGGGAACTTGCTTTTTACAGTATTTACTTCTGCATTTTACTTCTTTTAAGACAAAAAATTAAAATAAGTAATTAAATTAATATTTTTTTTTTAAAAACACCCTTTTAAAGCAATAGTTCCCCCAAAAATCATTTACTCACCCTTATGTCATTCCAAACTTGAATATATTTATTTTTACTGCAGAAGAAGATATTTTGAACAATGTTGGGGTCCAACATGACTTTCATAGTATGGACAGATAAAAATAAATATAAAATTAAGAAACAGACATTTTATTAAAATATCTTGTTAATGGTGTTAATTTTGAGGTGAACTTTCCCTTTATGCCAACTCAAAGCAAATCCATACTCTAAATACTGAGATGTATATCATCGAAGGACAGGAAAAAATCTAGATGCATTTTTTTTCTAGCTATCCTAGTTTCAGCTTTATTGGTTTTAGTTATATTGCCCAGCCCAACTCCACAATGGATTACATCAGAATCCTTGCAGAGCAAAGCTCAGCAGCATCTGTATCACAACAATGCTTCTTGTTTTCCAATCGTATTTTCCCTGCTCCATGTACCAGCCAGACGAGGCAGATAAGGCCTCACATCCTGTTACAGTAGTCAGTCACTGGGTAATACTCTTCTTTTATCACTGTTACAGCTCCTCAATTTAAGATCAGGGGTTAGCTTTAATCTGCTCCTGTATTTTAAGCACCGCTCCGGCTCGGTCGAATTCCCCGGGATAAAGATAAACAGGGATGCAGCAGTCCAGCAGAGGGACATTGGGTAATCTGATCTCCGATCAAATCCTCCAGGCTCCGGCACGCTGGGATGCCAGTCGCCATGTGCTCCATGTTTCATGAGGGTTAAAAATCTGCCACAATATAATAAAGCAACAGATATGTAAGGCTGATTCATTCGTAATACCAATAACAGAAGTGGTAAATCCTACCAGAGAAACAAATCCGGTTTGGGTGTGCAGGGCTCTCCTGGAGATTGGGTACATTTCTGACAGAGCATTAGCAACATTTCAAGACAGGCACTGGCTCAACTATTTAATGCCTAACCTGCTACAATTAGTTAAGAGTGCAATATCACATAAGGAAATGACTCATTAAAAATTAAAAGCAAATTTGTTATTGTTGTGAACAGAAAGGATTAGAGGAATAAGGCTTGGTAATGTTCCAACAGCACCATTAAAAAAACAGCTCATACATTTAACCATGAGGAAGAACAAATGCATCGTTCCTTTGCCCTCTCTAAGTTGTCATTATTTTTCAATTAGGATTAACTGTCATAACTAGCAGCGTGAAGTGAGGGATCACATTTCCTTGAAGGTTTTACTGAAGTAGCTCATTAGAGTTTCTGGAAATACTATTATAACGCTGTCTGCACATTGTTAATAACTTCTAATAGGATATTCCTTTAAAGTACAACTTTTGTGACCTGAAAGGCAAATCAAATAACCAGAACTATCTTAGGAACAAGTCATGCAATTACAGCTCCTGTCTACTTAAATGGGGAAATAAACGCTTTACCACGTCAAATCAGCAATAATATTCGACAACGAATCAATGCAGCATCTTCATATCCGGTTAATTCATATGCTCATTCTAGTGTTATTTTAGTATTATTTCTATAATATTATATATATACTGTATGTATGTATGTATGTGTGTGTGTGTGTGCATATACTGTGTATATCTAAATAAACACATGCACACTATATATTTGAAAAATATTTACATGTATATATTTATCAGAATCAGAAAGAGCTTTATTGCCAAGTATGCTTGCGCATACAAGGAATGTGTTTTAGTGTCACAGGCTTCCAGTGCACAGAGACAACAACAACACACAGACAATACTCATATAATTTATATATATTCATATAATTTATATTATATATAAATATATTTAATATATAACCATAACATATTGTTCTTAAATATATACATGCATGTGTTAGTATTTATATACCTATGATAAATATACACAGTACACACACATATTATGTAAACAAATACTTTTATTTTGGATGCGATTAATCACAATTAATCGCTTGACAGCAGTAGTTTTTATTCATTTGTTATGTTTGTTATATTTTTTTAATTTAGTTTTCATTTATTTTTATTTCAGTTTTAGTTCTCTTTCAGTCGGTCACTCCGAGTCACGTCGGATGACCGACGAAATTGGGATCTCGCCAGAGAGTAGTGTTGCTTTCGTCAACGAAAATTATGACGAAATATCGTCGTCAACGAACCTTTATCACGTGACGAAAACGAGACGAGACGAGACGTAAATGCTGGTCATGTGACGATGACGATAATTAAATGTATAATGCAATATCGTTGACGAATAAAAACGAGACTAAATGTGGTTTACAAAATAAAAACTATGCTAAAATGTCTCTTCATTTTCGTTGACCAAAACGAGACGAAACGAAATGTTATAACGTTATTTCGTCTCGTTTAGTCGCGTTATTATTTTGCAGTATTTCTGTTCCATGTGACTTAACGTTACTTCAGGGGCTGTCAGGGTTGCCAGGTTTTCGCAACAAAACCCGCCCAATTGCTACTCAAATCTAGCCCAATCGCATTTCGAGGGGGGTTCCCCGGTAAAGTTCCAGGGTCTAAATATTTGGGGACTTGGCAACAGTCTGCACAGACGCAGGCGACGTCACTTCCTCAAGCTCCACTCGCGGCATTATTTAGAAGATGACAACAAACAAAGTTAAGTCTGACAGAGAAAGAGACCGATGACCGGCTTCAGTTTACAAGCAATACAAGTAACAGACACACACATTTTATTTGCACTTTTTAGTATGTTATTGTAGCTCGAGCATTCAAGCACCTTGTTTCTCTTTGTTAAACTTGAATGTAACGTTATATATTTTTTTCTGGCATTGTCATGTGATGCTATTTTATTTTATTTATTGTTTTTATTTATTTAAATTTATGTGTGTGTACTTCTAACATGTTTGGTTGGTAAAATAAATGTTGTAAATTCAAATCAGAGTGTCTTTGGATGTATTCTTAAGTCTATAAGGTAACAATAATATAATAAGATAACCTTGTTTGAAATGGGTTTGGCTAAAAGAACATTTCGTCTGTACTGCTAGGTACTTATACTATATTGACTGGGTTAAATTGAATTGCATTACTAAAAAGAGACTAAAATACAATTTTCATTGACTAAAACTAGACTAAATGTCATCAGTTTTCGTCGACTAAAACTAGACGAAAATAGTCATGGATAATTCTGACTAAAACTAGACTAAAATGCTCAGACTTTTCGTTGACTAAAACTTGACTAGACTAAAAAGAGTATGAATGTGACTAAAACTAATAAAAACTAAAATGAGAGCTTCACACAAAGACTAGACTAAAACTAAAATGAAAACAGGCCGCCAAAAACAACACTACCAGAGAGACCAATCCACTTCGAGTGTAACTAAACGAGCCAATGGACATTGGCATGCGATCATTGCATCCAGCTGCCGCTGATCACCGTGTGAGTATAAGAGGCAGCAGGTGCACCGCATTAATTCATCCTTTCGCTTCGGAGCCGAGCGGTGGTGCATCACTACTGCTCTCTACTTCGGTGTTGCAGAGAGAACGAGAGTGCGGGCGTTACGGCAACAGCAGCGGTGGTCACGGTCTCGCGGCTATCAAGTTCGTGCTGACAAACACACTAGGAGTGTGCGCTGGCCAGCTCCCCTGCGTGCTTCAGCACTGAAAGAGCAAATTCTCTAAAAGAGCAACACGGGTGATCGCGTCTTTTTAAAGATGTCTTATCACCCGTGCGTTTCTGGGTGTGGTCGGTTTCTGTCGCCTCAGGACGGTCACGATCGCTGCCTCACGTGTCTGGGCATTCAGCACGCTGAGGAGGCTTTCGTGGATGGTTCATGTTCTTCTTGTGGGGACATGACCATCTCGGAGTTGCGTGATAGACTCCGCTATGTCAAACTTGGCGGAGTCCCTCTGCCTCTGCTGCGATCCGGCGTTCGTCCCGGCACCCGGGGCGCCGCTGCATCCGGTGGAGTCAGAGGTGATCTGAGGATTACGGTCAGGGCTTCCCCAAGAGGAGTCCCTCACCCCTCAAGCGCTCCGCAGCCGGTGGGGTTGCCGTTGGAACGGGCTGGGACCTCTGCAGAGCGGGGTACACCACCCGTTTCCTTCGGTGCTCCCCCTGACGACCAGATGTCGATCGCTGCATCGGAGGGTGAGCTCTCTCTCTCCGGGGATGACGACTCGGCTGCGTTGCCCCCTTCGGGTGTGGTAGCGTTGTCCGAGCCAGACCCAGAGATGACGGCTATGCTTTCCCGGGCCGCCGAGAATGTCGGGCTCGTGTGGAATCCTCCACCGCGTCCCGATCCTTCGAGGCTGGACGAGTGGTTTCTCGGTGGGGGTCGCGCTGGTTCTCAGCGCCCCCCTCCGGTGCCATTCTTTCCGGAAGTGCATGAGGAGCTTACAAGATCGTGGAAGGCACCTTTCACTGCCCGAAACAAATCTTGTGGCTCCTCCGCCCTCACCACCCTCGATGGTGGGGCTGCTTTGGGGTACACGGGCATCCCCTCGGTGGAGCGGTCTGTGGCCATGCAACTGTGTCCAACAGCCGCTACCACCCTGCGGGGTGATCCGTGTCTCCCCTCACGGGCCTGTAAGTATTCGTCAGGCCTAACTGGCAGTGCTTATAGAGCCTGTGGGGAGGCGGCTTCTGCCCTACACGCCATGGCGTTACTGCAGGTCCACCAGGCCAAAGCCCTGAAAGACCTGCACGAGGGTGGTCACGACCTAACGGTTCTACATGAACTGCGTGCTGCGATGGACCTCGCGATTCGAGCGACGAAGGTGACCGCACAGTCTCTGGTCGTGCGATGTCCACACTAGTGGTCCAGGAGCGCCATCTCTGGCTGTGTCTCGCTGACATGAAGGAGCAGGAGAAGGTGCAGTTCCTGAATGCTCCCGTGTCGCAGACCGGCCTCTTCGGCGACGCGGTCGAGAGCTTTGCCCAGCAGTTCTCGGCAGCACAGAAGCAGACTGAGGCGATTAAACACATCATGCGCCGGAGGAAACCTGCTGCTTCCACCCCGGCTGCAGTCCCTCAGCCTGCTCGTCGCTGTGGGCTCCCCTCTGCGGCCGCCCCCGCTCCCGCGCAGCCGCAGCAGCCTTCCACCAGGCAGCGTCGTGGAGCCGGTCGCAGACAGGACGCCCAGCCCGTCCAGGCCCCCGCCAAACCTGGCGGTAAGCGCAGGTGCAAGAGGCCCTGAGACAGGCGACCCGGAGATGGAGGAGACTGCTCAGTGGGAGATGGTGACTGCGCCACTCCCTCCCCCGGAGGAGGGCCGGGTGGAGAATCTTTTGTTTCGTTTTGTTTCTGTTCCGCCGCTGGCCCAGCAGCCAGCGGTACCCAAAACATCAATAAAAGAGCAGTTTCCTCAATCTCTGGGTCTCAAGAGGAGGAGAGTGGTGAACCGTGCATCACGAGTTCACTTCCCTCTTCCTCTCTCGCCAGGCAGCAGGTGGTTGCCCAAGAGCACCCCTCCTGCCCATTCGTGGAACCAGGTAAGGGCGGTAGCACTCCAGTCCCCGCTTCAAGTCGTCACACGCCGGGCTGTCACAAGCCTCAAGCCGGGTTCCTGTGTTTCCTTCCACACGAGGAGGAATCAGGTGAGTGTTACACTACACACCCAGACCCCGCCCCCTGCCATCACAGGCCAGGCCGTCACAGGCCCCGGGGCGGGTCCCTGTGCTCCACTATGCTGCCCCTCCGCGGGTACGTCGGTGGCCCCGTTGGTTCCGCTGGCACGGTCTCTCGGAGCCTGGTTAGCGCTCCCCGGTCCGTCTCGGTGGCTCCTGCGGACCATCAGACTCGGCTACGCGATTCAGTTCGCCCGGCGTCCCCCCAAGTTCAGGGGTGTCCACTTCACTTCAGTGAAAGCTGTCGATGCCCCTGTCCTGTGTGCGGAAATCGCAGTCCTGCTGGCGAAGGATGCGATAGAACCGGTCCCTCCAGCCGATATGAGGTCGGGGTTTTACAGCCCTTACTTCATTGTGCCCAAGAAAAGCGGTGGGTTACGACCGATCTTGGATCTGCGAGTTTTGAACCGTGCACTTCACAAGCTGCCGTTCAAAATGTTGACGCAGAAACGCATTTTCGGGTGCGTCCGTCCCCTAGATTGGTTTGCAGCGATCGACCTGAAGGATGCGTACTTTCATGTCTCGATCCTCCCGCGACACAGGCCATTCCTGCGATTCGCGTTCGAGGGTCGGGCATATCAGTACAAGGTCCTGCCCTTCGGGCTGTCCCTGTCGCCTCATGTCTTCACCAAAGTCGCGGAGGCGGCCCTTGTTCCCCTGAGAGAACGAGGGGTGCGCATCCTCAACTACCTCGACGACTGGCTCATACTTGCACAGTCTCGCAAGCAGTTGCGCGCACACAAGGACCTGGTGCTCAGGCACCTCAGCCAGTTGGGCCTTCGGGTCAACTGGGAAAAGAGCAAACTCGTGCCAACACAGAGGATCTCTTTTCTCGGCATGGAGTTGGATTCGGTCAACCAGACAGCACGCCTCACCCAGGAACGTGCTCAGTCGGTGCTGAACTGCCTCAAGACTTTATCAGGCAGGACGCCGGTCCCACTGAAACTCTTTCAGAGGCTCCTGGGGCATATGGCTGCAGCTGCGGCGATAGTGCCGCTCGGTCTGCTCCATATGAGACCGCTTCAGCACTGGCTCCATGGCCGAATCCCGAGGTGGGCGTGGAAACGCGGTACTCACCGGGTTCAGATTACACCGGCCTGCCGCAAAACCTTCAGCCCGTGGTCAGATCCCTCGTTCCTTCGGGCAGGAGTGCCCCTGGAGCAGGTATCCAGGCATGCTGTGGTATTCACGGATGCCTCGGCCACTGGCTGGGGAGCCACGTACAACGGGCACGCAGTGTTAGGGGTTTGGACGGGTCCCCAACTGCGTTGGCATATCAATTGCCTCGAGCTGCTGGCAGTACGCCTGGCCTTGAGCCGCCTCAGAGGGCGCCTTCAGGGCAAGGACGTTCTGGTCCGTACGGACAACACTGTGACCGTTGCGTATATTAACCGGCAAGGCGGTTTACGCTCCCGTCGCATGTCGCAACTCGCCCGCCACCTCCTCCTCTGGAGTCAGAAGCATCTGAGGTCCCTTCGTGCCATCCACATCCCAGGAGTGCTCAACCGGGCAGCCGACGAGCTGTCTCGAGCAGCACTTCCAGGGGAGTGGAGACTCCATCCTCAGGCGGTCCAGCTGATTTGGAGTCGGTTCGGAGTTGCTCAGGTAGACCTGTTTGCATCTCCGGAAACCACCCACTGCCAGTGGTTCTACTCCCTAACCGAGGCAACGCTCGGCACGGATGCACTGGCACACAGCTGGCCCCAGGGCCTGCGCAAATATGCGTTCCCCCCAGTGAGCCTACTAGCACAGACACTGTGCAAGATCAGGGAGGACGAGGAGCAGGTCTTGTTAGTAGCTCCATATTGGCCCAGCAGGACTTGGTTCCCGGAACTCATGCTCCTCGCGACAGCCCCTCCCTGGCCGATTCCTCTGAGGAAGGATTTGCTTTCTCAGAGACGGGGCACCCTCCGGCACCCGTGTCCAGACTTGTGGAAACTCCATGTGTGGTCCCTGGACGGGACGCGGAGGTTCTAGGTGACCTGCCCCAGGAGGTAGCTCTCACTATTGCTTCAGCACGAGCACCGTCCACAAGACGGGCCTATGCGCTGAAGTGGAACCTGTTCGTCGAATGGTGTTCCTCTCACCGTGAGGACCCCCGGAGATGTTCGATCAGAGCCGTGCTGTCCTTCCTGCAGCAAGGGTTGGAGCGTAGGCTGTCCCCCTCCACCCTTAAAGTTTACGTTGCTGCTATTTCAGCCCACCACGACCCCGTAGAAGGGAGATCGGTGGGGAAACACGATCTGGTCATCAGGTTTCTTAGGGGGGCTAGGAGGTTAAATCCTCCTAGGCCTCCCTCCTTACCCTCTTGGGATTTGGCATTGGTGCTAAGAGCCCTACAAATTGCCCCCTTTGAGCCTTTGCAGTCAGTCGAGTTGAAGTTTCTCTCTATGAAAACCCTACTCCTGACTGCGTTGGCCTCGATCAAGAGGGTGGGGGACCTGCAGGCATTTTCGGTCGACGAATCGTGCCTTGAGTTTGGGCCGGCTGACTCCAGTGCAACACTGAGACCCCGGCCTGGCTATGTGCCCAAGGTTCCTACCACTCCCTTCAGGGACCAGGTGGTGAACCTGCAAGCGCTGCCCCTGGAGGAGGCAGACCCAGCCCTAGCTTCGCTCTGTCCTGTACGTGCATTGCGACAGTACGTGGATAGAACTCGGAGCTTCAGGACCTCAGAACAGCTCTTTGTTTGTTACGGAGGGCAGCAGAAGGGGAATGCTGTCTCCAAGCAGAGGATGGCCCACTGGATAGTGGATGCCATCACCTTGGCTTATGAAGCACAAGGTGTGCCCTGCCCGCTCAGGCTGCGTGCTCACTCCACTAGGGGTGTCGCATCGTCCTGGGCGCTGGCTCGTGGTGCCTCGCTAGCAGACATCTGTAGAGCTGCGGGTTGGGCGACTCCCAACACGTTCGCTAGGTTTTATAGCCTACGTGTCGAACCGGTTTCCTCCTGTGTTCTCACCTCAAACGGGTAGTGGCACTGAGAGGCCCGGCTCAGAGTCGGCTTGCGGCGTCCTTATGCCTAATTCTCCAGAGAGTTCCTTAACCAGGTAAACCCTGTCGAGTCCTCCAGCACTCCAGCGTCCAGACGTGGCGGAGCATCCGGCGCCAGGCCTTTCAGCCAATGAATTCTTGAAATCTGGTGTGAGGCTAGTGCCCATATGAAAGACCCTGCTGGGATCCCATATGTGTATTCCACGGTATGCTTATTAGAGCCGTGTTTTCCCTGGCAGACCACGTTCTGCCATCTCTAATGATGCAGCCTAAGCCATCTCCGAGACTTCCATGTGCATAGGGCCCTACGGGGTTACTTCACATGAGTAATGTCACTTAACCCCCTCTGGGAGGAGGTGACTCCGCAGTGTGCCTCTTCCAAGCGGAAGGGCACGCTTCCCAGTGTTACCCAAGTCCTACTGTTTGGGTTGCTCAAGGAACAACAGTAGTTGACCTTCTCTGTGTAGAGCCCGGTCCTATCGTCTGCCTTATAGGAAGGATCAGGAGGCCTACACAGGGCACTGGAAGGGGCAGCTCTTGTGGCGCTTTGGTAGGGATCCCAATTTCGTCGGTCATCCGACGTGACTCGGAGTGACCGACTGAAAGGGAACGTCTCGGTTACGTATGTAACCCTCGTTCCCTGAAGGAGGGAACGGAGACGTCACGTCCCGTCGCCACAGTCGCTGTACCACCGCTGAGCTGCCGGGTCACCGGCTCGGCTCCTCAGCGAAAGCATGAATTAATGCGGTGCACCTGCTGCCTCTTATACTCACACGGTGATCAGCGGCAGCTGGATGCAATGATCGCATGCCAATGTCCATTGGCTCGTTTAGTTACACTCGAAGTGGATTGGTCTCTCTGGCGAGATCCCAATTTCGTCGGTCATCCGACGTGACGTCTCCGTTCCCTCCTTCAGGGAACGAGGGTTACATACGTAACCGAGACGTTCTTCAACATAAGTTTCTTTCAGTTAGCAAGTGCAGCATTTATAATTAGTTTTTCATCTATTTATATTTTATTTCTGCTTTATTTCAATGATTGAAAATTAAGTTTTAGTTTTTGTTAACAATAAAAAACACTCATACATTTTAAAGCTGCTTAGTCCAAATAATCCCCCAAAAATTAATTTCATAAAAATGCAAAATCTTGTCTTGCTGCTGCTGAAATATCAAGTCTATCTGTCAATCATTTTCATTTTTTTTTTATTTACTTTAGTCTTATTTCAGTTTTAGTTCCTCAAGAGAAGCTTATTTCAGGTAGCCTGCAAAACTTATTATTTCTGTAAGTTTTTCATCTAATATTCATTATATTTTATTTCCCCTTTATTACAATTACTGAAAATTAGGTTTAGTTGACAATAAAAACAAATAAAATGCAATTTCATAAAAATGCAACATCTCATCTTGCTGCTGCTAAAATATATATATATATATTCTTTTACCAGGTAGTCTCATTGAGATTTAAAATCTCTTTTACAAGAGAGACCTGGCCAAGGTAGCAGCCATACAGTAAGACCATTTTAAAATACAACAAGTACACATTACAACAATATTTAAACATATCCTCTCAACAAAAACAATCACAAGCTTCCAATACCACTCTCTTTATGATGCCTTTAAATTCACCAATAGACACAAATTTATCTAGTTTTAGATCTTTTTGCAAATTATTCCATGCCCAGGGTACATAATATGAAAAAGCAGTTTTCCCTAGTTCTGTACAAACTCGAGGTATGTAAAAAATATAAAGTCTATCTTGTCAAAACCTTGTATGAATAATTATTAAGTGTTACAAACGCTCTTCATTCTTGTACCGTCTCTGTTGTGACAGAGTGGCAGTGCACATGCTCTTTGCTCACTATACTGTCTGTATAAGTATCCTAAAACACAACTAGCTTCTCTAAGCTGTCAGAGCGAGAGATACACCTGAACGGCAGCAGCAGTTGTCAGTTACTGTGAGACGCATCAAAGGTCTAGGCTCTGAGCTTTAACATCGCTGTCTGTGTGTCTGTGTGTTTTCTCTCACTCTGACGCTGTGAGTGACACAAAGTGGCTCAGGGCAGGAAAACCTGCGTAAGCTCTTCCTGCCCCAGACCTGGGCAAAAACATGATTTATGATTTACTGCGAGCAGGTCTAGACAAGATATTCAAAATGAAATGCAGGTCTGAGAGAGGATGTGAATTTTGATTTTGTTTTGGGTCACATCAAACGCCTCTGAAGCCACGTAAACAATATAACATTTTGGGGGTGATGACTGCATACAAATGAAGTCAAAATTGATCATTTTAGTTTTGTATACACATTTCTGATCTTATATGCATTATACCACATGATATTCCATAAAATAGACATGATTGTGATCGTAATCATTCATCAAAATATGGCAACTACACCTCCGAATCTCTCTTTTTCAACCCCACTTACAATAACATGACATACTAGTATAGAGTATAACGCCCATTTTTCACAATCCAATCAATTTCCAAAATATGTCACAAAAGCTGCATGTTATAAATGAAGAATTGTGAAATATAAACTCACAATTGAAAGAAAAAAGTAAGAACTGTAAGAAAAAAAAGTTATTTCCTTTTTATCTCATGGTGGCAACAACAACAACAAAAAAAGAGATAACATTTTTTTTTAGATATAAACATGGAATTTCAAGATATCAAGGCAGAATTGTGAAACATAAACTTTGAACATAAATTCAGAAAAAAGTCTGAATTGAGATATAAACTTAGCAATTACCTTTTAAAATGTTTTATTTTGTGGCAGAAACAAAAAACAGAATTGCTAGATATAAACCCAGAATTATGACCAAAACATTTTTTTTAGATATAAACATGGAATTGCAATTCTAAATTTAAATTCTAAATTCTAAAGTCTGAATTTTAAGATACAAACTCAGAATTGCGAGAAAAACGTAATAATTGTGAGGAAAGTCAAAATTACTTTTTTATTTCACGGTGACAACAAAAAACTGAATTTTGAGATATAAACTCAGAATTTTTAGATATAAACATGGAATTGCAAGATATCAAGGCAGAATTGTAAAGTATAAACTTGTAATTCTGAAAAAAGTCTGAATTGTAAGATATAAACTTGAAGTTGCAATATAAAAAAAGTCTGAATTGTGAAATAAAAAGTAGCAATTTTAACTTTTTTACTCTGTGGCAAAAAAAACACAAAAAAAAACAGAATTGCAAGTTGTAAACCCAGAATTAAAAAAAGGGAATTGCGAGATTTAAACAGAATTCTGAGTAAAAATGTCAGAATTCTATGTTTATATCAAAAAAATCTGAGTTATATCTCTCAATATTGCGAGAAAAAAAGTTTGAAATGTGAGATACAAACTTAGAATTTTGAGAATAAAGTCTGAATTATTAGATAAACAGTCGCAATTACATTATTAATTTTTTTTATTCTGTCGCGGAAAAGGGCTTCCATACATTACAGAAGTAAAACACCATTCTGAACATTGAAAAATGACTTGAGTGTTTGAAAATTATTTCTTTTTTTGCAGTCCTAAAATTTGACACTTCATCAAATTGCACTTTTGCAACCTACGCCGTCTAGACTAAAACACAACTTTCTGCTCCTTGAAGTGGTAAAAAGCGAGTGGAAAATGCAATATAATAGCTAAGCCTCTATTTGTCTATGCCAAAAAAAACACTGCTATAGTTTCCACAAAGGACTGTCAGGAGGACAACGTCTAAGTGGATCAATGATGTATTTTTAGGGGGGTTGTTTGTGCTAAGCCTCAAGAGGCCCCTCATCTAGCGGTGATTAAATTGCATTAAAGAATCAAACCCTCTTAATTACCGCTATTATCATCAATAGGAAATTAGGCAGTCTGAAAATGACTGTGCTAATTAGCCTGTTTGTGACTCCATGTTTATTGGGCTTTCAGCAGCTCGTTTGCCTGCAGTGGAATGATAGGGTTTGTGAGCACGCAGACATCTGTAGAGCAATTACAATCTGCCACTCAAACACAAGCAATCCATCTTCTTCTGAACAATTCTCCATCACCACTAACAGAGACACTCGAGTTGAGGGATGATTCACCCATATGTGATTACATCATAATAACAGATGGTAATATTGCAACACGAAATGGCAAAACATTAAGATTACATTCATGTCATGAATTCTGTCATCAATATGTTCAGAATATTTCCAAAAGTACAAAGCAGAAATTATATGGTGTAAAAAGATGAATAAAGACTATCTTAGGACCAATTTAGGACCTACATTTTTTGCATGTGAATTAAGCATCACGGCGACATTATGCTAAAAAACAATGCATTCTCATTACTGTAATGCAGAAAAATAAAATTGCACTGCCTTTAAAATGATTTAATTTAGTAAAAGATTAAAAAAATTATCAGATTTAAATAAAAAAGGAAAATGAAGAAATTTAATTATTTTATATTATATTAGAGCTATGAAAATGTAACAAATAACACAAAGTAAAGAAAGAAAGAAAGAAAAAGAAAAAAGAAGAGGTATAACAATACACATTAAAAAATATATTTAAAAATATTTATTTATTAAAATGTATATAAATATTTATTTTAAATAATTCATTTTATATTAAATAAAATGAAGTATATGTATAAAACGTAATATACAGTACATATAAATAATGAAAAACTGAAAAAATAAATACTAATTTTTATACATTCATACATGACACATTACAGTAATGGGAAGTTGTCATGAAAATAATGCCACATTTCAAAATAAATTAAATAAATAAAAAATACTTATTTCATTCACTTTTTACGTAATATAACATTTTATTTCTTATGTACTTTTGACAATCTAAAAAAAGATGCTCTGCCATATTAAGGAACTTCTCAACCATGAGCACAATAACATAAGAGTGCCCATGTTTACATATTAATAGCTATCCAGTGTTCTGAAACTTGGAACATCAATTAACAACACGTCTGTAAAAAGGAATTTATTTACATTTATGCATTTAGCAGACGCTTTTATCCAAAGCGACTTACATTGCATTCAGGCTATACATGTTTTATCACTATGTGTGTTCCCTGGGAATCGAACCAACAACCTTTTGCGCTGCTAATGCAATGCTCTACCACTGAGCCACAGGAACATCGAAGGATTATGCAATGCAAATTATATTGGAGCCGATCGCAAATCCACAACCTGCAAGATTGTTACTCATTTCACATGCAAGAAGTCATTTACATACAGAATTCTTCAGAGTAGGAAAGACAACTATAAATGGCCTCTAAAACGTGCATGCAGACTTACTTTTTGGGCGGCACCTGTCCGATGTTGACTTTTACGCAGATGACCTTGCGCGTTTGCACACCCATGGTGCAGGTGGACTTGTCTGCGCTGGAGGAGGTATTGAGGGTGGATGTGGTGGTGTCCTCCACGCACTGTCCCCAGGGGCCCGTCTGCCAGTGATACACGATGCAAGGATGCTCATTACAGTTCCGCACCTCCTGCAGGGCGCTGGTGTTCGGACAGCTGGAACCTCCTGCAAGAGTGTGAAGACATGCATTAGGTCTGACACGTGTCTACACTACACTTCATGTCACACCACCACAGCTCGAGGATCTCCACACTGGAAGTGTTCAAGATACACATCAACTCAGGAGAAGGAAATAATAAATAACAACCAGAAATTCACTATGCTTCGGTAAAATTTTTTTATGTTTTCTAAGAAGTCTCTTATTCTCATCAAGGTTGCATTTATTCATCAAAAAAAAATTTTTGTGAAATATTCAGGATTCTTTTACTTTAAAATTTATTGAAATTTTCGTATTTATAGTTGAACTCTCAAGAACATTAGACTTAAGTGGAAAAAAAAAATTTAATTTATATCTGTGATGCAAAGCTGAATTTCAGCATAATTACTCCAGTCTTCAGTGTCACATGATCCTTCAGAAATCATTCTAATATGCTGATCTGCAGCTCAAGAAACATTTATTATTATCATCAATGTGGAATACAGTTGTGCATAATACTCGCGATAGACTGAACATTTTTGTAATGAGGAAATATTTTATACTTTTTTCTGAAAGATTCGGACGTCTCTTCTTTCAGCGCCATCACAATGCAACTCCTAAACTTGAGAACCTCTAGCTGTCTTTTAAAAGATTCTTAGCTTTAAGAAATTTGATAAGCATTTATTTGAAATCTTTTGTTGGTCTGATCAGTTTAATACATCCTTGCTGAATAAAAAAAAATATATATATTTTTTTAAATTAGTGCACAGAATGCACATTGACTGTTTTAAAGTCTCTTTATTTAAACAGTAATATTGTGAACTATTTAGGGCTGCCCCCTAATAGTCGACTGATCATTAGTCGACCAGAAGAGGCTTGGTCGACCAACATTTTATTAGTCGCTTAGTCGCAGAAGGAAAAAAAACAAATCCACTGGTGAAGTCACGCAGTTTGTGATGGACAGAACGTTAACGGCTATAATACAGTACATCAGGCAGGACATCCAAACACTCGCCTATCATTCATTGACCTCAAATATGGCTTATCATCTGAAATATGTAAGTATTAGCAACTTTACATGGCCGCTCAATCTAATGTTAGGCTAACCTAGAAAAATGTGCGCTACAGAAGTGTCTGTGTGGAGTGTGGAGCTGAACATTAGTGCTCACTGCAGGACAGATGGAGGCATCGGTGCGGTCACTTGATGTTAAAATACTCCCTCATTTTTGGTCATACAGATAAGAGTAATACATCTTTCAAATCTGTAAAGACTCTGTTTATTTGTGTGCACTCACAATAACAATAAATAATGAAAAATAATGAAAGCAAACAGGATGCGCTTTCTGCCGTCTCGATCTGTGAACTTGAGCGTGAAACTCCATGTATATCTTTGCCTTACATCAAAAATATATCTATAGAGAGTGAAATGTCTACTTTCAAAAGAACCAATTCAAATGGAAAACAAATATTCTCAGATTATGTAATCCGTATGAAACATACAGGCGCATTACTACTGCGGAGATGACGAGTCAGTGTCGCCGACTTCATCTCTTCAACCGAAAACTAAAAAAGAACTAGTTTATCAAATTATTAAAATGTTAATGCAGTCTCCTTACTGTTTTTCACTGACACATTCATAATCATTTCTTCTGCCGGTGCGCTGTGGCAAGCTTTATGCGTGTGCTCCAGCGCTTATTAGGCTATGTAGGCAATTAAAGACTCATTATAATGATTTAAATGGTTTATTAATAAACGTGCAATTAGTTGTCTAATGCTTCAAATGAACGACTACTAGTCGACCAGAAATATCCTTAGTCGAGGGCAGCCCTAGAAATATCATTAATGTTTAAAATAAAAGTTTTCTATTTTAATATACATTAAAATGTAATTTATTCCTGTGATGCGCAGCTGAATTTTCAGCATCATTACTCCAGTCTTCAGTGTCACATGATACTTCAGAAATCATTCTGATATTCTGATTTATTATCACTGTTGGAAACTGCTGAGCTGCTTAATATTTTGTTGGAACCTGTGATACATTTTTCAGAATTCTTTGACGAATAAAAAGTTAAAAAGAACAACTGAAAACTTAAAAATATACTTAAATTAAAAATTATTTTGCATAGGCCATTTTAGCCTAGCAAATGCATATGAAAATGTCTTTTCTTTCTTGTTATTTTTTCTTGCTTGCGTTCTCTGGAGCGAGACAGGTCAAGTGTTCATTTTCTCAAATCTCAACATAACGCCGTCGTCTCCAGTAGCTTAAACTTGTTGTAAATTGATTAAGATGAAACACTCCACATAATTGCCGCCTCCTAATTCCTCACGAGTGGCAGATAGTCGATGCAGCCGGCGGAGAACGCGGTGTGTCTAAATAATTGCTGACATTTACAGGTTTGCAGATGACAGAGCAGCCCAGTGAGCCTGTGAATCAAAGCACTCTCATTCTCAGAGGACAGCAAGAGCTTTATGAGAGGAAGTGAGCGAATACATCTGCCTGCTTTAACTTTAGAATGCACACAGTATAGTTATTGGATCTGACGGTCAGATCCATTAAACAGGTGATTATTGTGTTTATATTGGGCATTGAGTTGAAGGGTAATAATAGGGCTTTTCACACTTTCTTGAACTTTAAGCCCTAGGTAACCAAGGCTCTTTCTTATCATTTTGTGCCCTGATTTGTGATGCCAAAACAAGGCACTTTTGAGACTTTGAAAAATCATACTTCTTTAAACAAGGTTTCATCTGTTAAAACATTTATCACATGTCCTGAAAAAAGATTTGATCATGGCTTTGATGAGCCTTCAAGTATAATGTGGTATCCAGGGTTATTATCATAAAGTAAAACTAAAATGAAAACTAAAACCATGAAAAAAAATCGGATGAAACATAAAACTGATATAAAAATATCAGACAAATATCTGACAAAACACTATGAAATTACTAATAAATAAAAACTACAGTAAATAAAAAGTTATAGTAGATAAGCTTTGAACTTTCTAACACGTAGCCGTCAATAAACTTTCAATTCATAAAAACTGTTTCAGAACTAAAATTCTCTAAGTGGTTTTGTAATGACATCTAAAAACGCTGCTGACAGATTTGGTGATTTTCATGGTACAAAAAATCTTGAAATCATGTACACTGATGGCAGAGATGAGCTCCGCTGTCACTTCTCATTTTCATCATAACCAAGTATAAACATCTTTGGAAAAATATGTTTGTTTTCTAAGATGGCAAAGGCCAATAAATCAAATGAATAAAAAAACAAATGAATCAAGTACATATTTTTCTCATAAATGCTTTCAGATAAAGTATAAAATAGATACGAAGAGATGAAGAAAGTGATGATAGAGATTTTCTGGCAAATATAACCTTTCAAAAGCAGCAAAAATTAATTAGAGCCAAGCTAAACTTTAAAGCTACTGTAAACTATATTTTAAAACTATAATGCATTCTTTTTATACAAGGATTTACTGTAAAAGAAAAAATAATAATATCCAAAGGACAGAAGAATTACATTAAATGAAAAATGTCCCATATACAGTATGGAAACAATGCCGTTTAGCAACAGACAACCAATCATAAACCGCCTCTGTGCTTAGCTCATAAAATATTCATGCACTTTGCATAGCCACAGTAAGTAAAACTGTTCAGCATCTGAAGTAAACTCCTAATCAATGTTATTAAAGTCATAAATATGCAAATAAACAAGCAAGCCAGGGTTTAAAAAAATAGTGTGAAACTTCAACGTCTACTATCATTAATTACTAACCCAGAGTAAAGTATGAAGAGAGTAAAACACTCAGTGTTAAGAATGAACAAACTGAAGTGTGAAAAGCCTAAATGAGTATGTGCGGTCTTCCCACAGGAACACGTTTGTGTCTCTATGAAGCTTAACTGTGCCGCGTTATGAACGCCTCCACAGAATCTTGACATTGAGCTTTTCAGAAGATGTTCTGCAATCAAAGAAAGCACGTGCACTGTTTGATTTCTGTGGGTGTTTTTAACGAATTGATTTCGTGAAATGAAACCTCATGATCAGGTTTTAAGCCAGAAACATGCAAAACGCAAAGTATGCAAACATACTGTATATGGGAAAGCTGGTACATAATATGAATTATTGTGCTACTTTTATGCTAACAGCAAAGAAAATTCAGAATAGAAATAAATACATATTTGGGTTTTGTTGAATAATGGTCTAAAAATCAGGGATAAATAAAATATATCGTATAGGGGTGACATGGTATTAATAAACAGTATATTTATATAAAAAAATAATATTAATAGTACTTATTGCTTTTTGATTGCACAAAATATATCTAAAATGTATTTAACCTGAAACCTGTCCAAAGATAAATAAAATAAAATATAAAATAAAATATATAGGTTTTTATATTGCACATTAAACTGGCCAATATAGAAAATGTGGACAATATGGGAGACAATAATTAAACTGATAATTAATCTTAACACTAACATTTAATCTTAACACTAAAATTATAAAATAAAAATAAACTAAAACTAATTAGTACTAAAGCTCAAGTTTTAAATGTTTTCGAGAACTTAAATAATCAGCTTTAAAAAGTTTTTAAATTATATTTTTAAAATTTTAAATTATATTTAAAATTGAATTACCATGAATTTATTATATATAATTATTATAGATTTTATTATATATGATTATTATATAATTATCAAAGTATTATTATTATAATATTTAAATAACAACGATTAAATACAATATTAAGAATGGCTTGTGAAAATAAAATAAAATAAAATATCCAAAATTGTTGTCCACCTCACATCACTGCTTTAAAATGTCTGGGCCATTAAATTGTATATGTATATTATTTTTCAAGTAGCTAGATAAAAACATGTCAACTTCAGCAAACTTGAGATCAATCTACTGCTGCACCATAACAGTTTTTGACCTGAAAAACAAAACTGACCACAGAAGAAAACAGTTTACACTAATGTCTGCAATAGTGACTCATGCTACAACATGAGAAAGCAATGCATACACTGCACTATGAACTGCATTCTGAATGATCTCTCAACAATATGCTTATACTGTAAGTTTGCCAAGCAAGAAGTGTTTGCGTTCACATACTAATGCACAAGTATGTTTCTGGCTTTTTGCAATGTGCTATATCAGTTTCATAAGAGACCCAGAGGACTATAATTTGTTCGTGTTTACAGTATGAGTTTCATCATTCTGCTGACTTGTTCACAAATGGACTCTCAAGGACATGCATAATGTATAACGTCCCGCTGCATGAACGGCTGCATTTGGCATCTTACGTCAGACGTCAAGCAGATGTCTTGCACAGAAAGCATGGTGCATAGACTCATCGTCACATAAATCTATCCGCCTCCCAAAGGGCAACACTCAACTCATCGCTCAAAAACGCAGTTACTTTAGTGGAAAATGGTGCTTTGGAAGCAAATGCATCCAAGCGCAAGATCTCACTTTCTTCATTTATATTCTTTGCGGATGCAACATTAAACTTGTGAAAACAAGACTAAGAATAAAAGCCTCCGTTAACACTTTCTAACCCTATACATACTCAAACACAAGCTATTTATTGCACATCTAAATCTACAAAACTGCACACAAAAGATGAAAAGAAAGCAATTGTACCATAGAGCTCAGGAAACTTCGGAACACTTGTAAGACCTTGAGATAAAGCAAAAGTTATGAGCAGCTTCGCATTTAACTCTAGAGAAGCAGTGGTAAGAGTAAATATTTCAGGATCTACTCGACTAGTACTAAGTTTTACATATTTGAGTAACGATAAAATAATCAACAGTAAGAAAAGACAAGACTTAGTGGCTACTTCAAACCATCCAAACAAATCTAAGAGGACTTCTACAGGAAAACTACTCTACAGGCCATAAAAACATGAGATGTTTTGACGCGTTACCCTCCATAACTGTAATCCATGCCACTACCATTGACGTCACTGTGGAGAAAGCACAACAATAATTCAATATGGACTTCTCTGAGAAGTATATGTTATGACTAATGAGGAGAAAATGTGCAGCCATTTTTAACTTTATCATATTTGATACACAAATTTCTAAAACCTCTAAATAATAAACATTATCAAAAATTCAGTGAAAAACCTGTTGCACACAATCTAAAATACATGCCTTTTTGTTCATACTTTCTTAACATTAAAGTATCCTTTTATCCTTTTTTATCCTAGAATCATTGTAAAAATGTCACTGAAAAAAAACTCATTGTAACAAAGTAAAGGTAAGAATAACTTTTATACTGTAATCAATATTTCAATATGAAAACTGAAGGCTTGATTATCCATATATCATTTTGTAGAAAAACTGTTAAAATGTGCGTATCAAATATAATCCATCAATCTTCTGGGGAACGTTTATTTGTCGTCTCTCAATCATCACTGCATTGCATTGTATTATATGTTTTGCCCCTCAAAATAAAAAAATATAGAGCTTTGATCATAAAACTAAGCATTTAAATATCACCTTACTAAAACATATTATTGGGAGACATAATATTTATATGCATTATGTGTCAGTAGTCTGCTATACTGTTATAAATCGTATTGATTTACACTGCTAGCTGTCAGAATTTATCTTACTTTTGGCCAAATAAATTTCAGCAAAAGCACCAAACTTTTTGCTTAGTTTGTGCCTCTGAATAAAACTGAGCTGTTTTTTTTATTTCTTACTTGAATATGAATTCAATATTTTCCTATATCATACTCTATGGGCCATAAAAGCCTGATGTATCAAATATGATACTCAAAAACATAAAACCAAACATTTTTATATATATTTTCTCTAAAGGTTCTCTAATAAACTAACTAATAAGCTAACAAACCAACAAACTAACTAACTAACTAAAGAAGATTTCTTCTGACAATCATTTTATGTCATGCTTCATATGGTTAAAACGTAAAATCAAATGCAGGATTTTTCCATACCTTTAATGATGACAATTTTATTCAGACCCTTATATTTGAACACTTCTCTTCTGACATGTAAGACCTACTTTACACAATCCTTTTAATTCCTGATGGATAATAATCACGTGTGTTGAATTTGATTCTGAATTACATGTGATTACAGAAGTAAAGTCGTTTGTGAACTGTGTTTCTCTTTGACTGGAACGCTCGGTAGCCCCACTCATGTAAACTGACACTTAAGCCTCGCTGGAACAGATAAAGTGGATTTAAGAGTCTCGGAACACTGACTGTGGGTGATGTCACAGCGCAGGAGTCATCCATCAGAATCTCAGACAGTTTTAGGTTGAAAAATACCACCCTTGTGGAACGACAGTCTTTCCTTGACGGTTTCCCGTCAGCTTTTTTAGGCTAATCTTATGCACTACAGACCATAGAAAACTGCAAGGTTTTTGCATGTCAGCTTGTTAGAGAGGCCCCAAACAGTAATTAGAAATGTATGAAGGTCATTGTATTAGATATAATTTATCACAGCACATGGCATAAGCAATTAGTTAATAGTGAACAGTGTCCCCTAATCTAAAGTGTTACCATATAATGATAATACAGTATATTTTGGCCTAAAATGTGTATATATTTGTATTGTTTAGTACTGTTTTTGTTGTTGTGTTTAGCGTTAGTATTGTCTGAGTTTCATCTTCTGTACCTTCTCCTGCATTGTAAGCCAGTATGGCTCGGGTTCTCATCTGCTTGCCCTCGGTGGTTTTGCTGGAGCAGGTCTGGGAGCAGGTGGACCATTCGGTCCAGAGACTGAGAGCGCAGTCTTTAGGGCAGGGAACCACACAGGGCACAGATGAAGGGTAGACCTCATCTGCACACATCTCCTTCTCCACCTCGGTACCTGAAGCACAAAACATTTGTGGGTTTAAAATGTGTTTCAGATTCATTAAGCACCATTCTTCCAAATCTACTGTACATTATTATAACTTGATACATTGATGCACCAGCATGAGCTGATGAAAATATTTAGCTGTACAGGAATTTAAACTAAATTGTTAAACAGTACTTAAAAATAAATATAGTTTCCCAGGTGGTCTTGACCAACATCCACTTACAAATTCATAATTTATGTAATAGTAACATCTGGTGTATTTGATCTCACATGTAGGTCATATAGTGTACAACAAACGGGTGAAGCTGACGTAACCTGTCAAGCACACGTCTGGTTCATAATTCAGCTCAAATATCAAAAGAAGCAAGAAGGCAAGACAATCAAGCCTATTTTTTTAAAAACTTTTTAGATTTTTGCATGCATTCTCCCATAATTCTTGCAATAATACTGTAATGCAACAAAATCTCTTCAATGCAAAAATATTTATATATATTATAATATTATATAATAAATAAATAAATCACTTAATTCTTATATATTCATATACCAAGGCAGTATTTGTTGCATTGCCTTTGATTTTTGATAATTAAAAATATTAAATATTAAAATTATAAATATTACATGAAATTGATATTAAATATATAAGACATTACAATTTTAAATATTCAATTAAACTGATTTAAAATATAAAATATTAAAACATTACAATATTTAAGTGAACATTATGTAAATATAAGACATTACAAATATTAATATATTAAAAAAGTATTACTTTATATAAGCATATAAAGCATATATTAGCATATATTTTCCAAAAAACAAAAAAAACTAATGAGAATCACAATTGAGAATAATGGGAGCTACAAAAAAAACATACAGAAGATGCATTATGGTAATGAACATTAGGGCATAAAATGTTCTTAACTGTCATGAAAATAAACGCCACAATGCAAATTATGTTAATGGCCCTAAAATTAGGCAACGTTTTCTTTATGCAAAATATGATTCAGCCAGACAAGCTTTTAATGCATTTCAAACCACTCTGTTGTCCTATTTTGAAACGGCGCCATCCTAAAAACAGTAGAAAGCAATCATACAGATGGTTCTGAAGGACAGGCAAAAAACAAAACATGTGCAATTGTTGTCAGCGTGTCCGTGTTTGGCAGCGTTCATTACCACGCACAGCCTCTCTCAAGGGTTTTCATCACATCTTTTACTTTGAGCCAAATCTGAGGAGTATCAGCTCGGTTTTGGCTTTAGCTCAGTGAGAAAAAAACACACTCTCTGCTTGAGCACTGAGCCACAAACACCCAATAAATATTTCCATCAAAAGCAGGGACACTCCAAGTTTTCCTTGTAGCAGACAACGATACAATATTTACATCGATCTGTGTCAGAACCATGACCATTTGTGAAGCAATATTGTACGCGTCACTCGCCGAGACAGTCGGAGCGAAGCAGATGCCAAGTCTGGCTGTAAAATACAACTAGCAGATCAATTTTAATCAGTGCACGATGGAATCAATCTGCCACAGCGTACGGCTACAGAGAGGCAGGTTATGGCGAGACGGGGGGCATTCGATTGCTCACGCGGCAGATGCTAGAGAACATTATTGCACGTTACTATTATTTCATAGACGTCATTTCACACGGCCACACAGCAGACTCTGAATGACAGTGGTCACGTGACAGAGGGATTTCTTGAAAACAGCAGATGTTTCCTTGTAGAGGCTGTGATGGTTTATCTTTTTTCAGACTTAATGTGGCAAAATTGTGAAAAATTCCACAAAGTTTCATCTGCAGTTTCTGGAAGCTTCCACTGTTATTAGCTTCAAACATCCATTACGGTCCTCAGATATTTTTAGATGAGTCTGACAGAAAAACAAGCTCTTTTTACCAGATTGCCTTGAAACTATGGGTTTGCAAGCTACCGGGTTGCTAAAAATGAACACTTTCGACTAAGAATTAATGAATTGGACAAATTTTCCCAGGTTAGAAACAAGGAATGTTTGAAAGACACTGAATGTTTTGAGTTATGTCTATTGCTTTGGTAATCAGCTATTCCAAATAAACCTGCTCTTAGAAATAAAAGCACACTGTGATTCATTGGCTATATTAGTCGGATGTTCTTGGCCAGAGAAAACTGAAAATTATGTTTTCTTTGAGATCTCATGCATTTTTAGATTTGAAAACTGACCGTCAAACATAATTTTTTGTTCCCCCCACATTTATGACAGTTTTCCTAGATCAGTTGCACAAAAATAATGCACAAAGCTGTCAACTTTGAGAACAAAGTATTTAGCAGGACTAACACGGTGTTTTAGACTTGAGAAACAGGGGTGTCAAGTTGTCAGATGTGTCAGAAGACTGTCAGAACGCTGTGACCCTGTGTCTGTCAAAACATTGCTCTGTTTGCTTTAGCATCCTGACACAGCAACACTTGCTCAACCAATGGTGTGAGCTCATCTGTGTACTCAGCCAATGGCAAACAGTGGGAAACCTGTTTGGAAACAGTCATTATTTCATGTGGTGTCTGCTGTGGTGAAGAAATTGCATAGCCTATACTACATGATGTCAGTTGGATAAATGGTAAGTAATAAGATTATGATTTATGTAGTGCTGGCCAATGATTAATCGCGATCGCATCCAAAATAATAAAAATAAGTTTTTGTGTACATAATACATGTACTGTGTATATTTATTATGCATATATAAAGACACACACACACACAGTATTTTGTTTTTTTGAGTTGGACATAACCTGCAGTTCAGTCATTCCATTCGATTCAGTGAAGAATGAGTCATCTGACTCCTACATTTGATCCAAACTGATTTGATTCAATGGATCCATTAAAAAACTACACCAATCAAATCTGACAGCACATTGTGAATTTCATGACATAAAATACCAAACCAAATACTAGATCTTTTCTCAGAACAAAAGCAACCTCTTAAAGACATTTTTGAATGAATTACACCAAGCTGATTTGAAGTGTCAGTTTGCCAATATAGACTAAGATCTTTTTTTTTTTTGTTCAGCAAGGACACATTCAATTGATCAAAAGTGACAGCAGAGACATTTATCATGTTAAAAAATATTTCTATTTCAAATAAATGCTGTTCTTTTTAACTTTATATTCATCAAAGAATCCAAAAACATTTATTGTAGTTTCCACCCAAATATTAAACAGCCAGCTGTGATGATAATGAAAAAATGAGCTTCAAATCAGCATATTACATTTACTTCTGAAGGATTTCTGAAGTAATGATGTTGAAAAAATCAGCTTTGATCACAGGAATAAATTACATATTACAATATGCTCATCTAGTAAACAGTTATTTTAAATTGCAATAATATTTCACAATATTACTGTTATATATATATATATAAATAAATCAAATAAATGCAGACTTGGTGAGCAAGAGCCAATTTCTTTAAAAAATATTTTTAAAAATCTTACCCAATTTTTTAATAGCAGTGTATTTTCCTAAATAGCGCTGCAGAAAGGCACCTCATCAACATGCTGCTGCTGAAGAGGCCGATTTACGAATCTTTAGCCTGTCAAATATACAAGTGTCTCTCCAGGCACGGCTGAGATTGTCTTTATTGAGTAGCTGAGCTGTAGGAGGACACGATCACCATTAGCAGCATGTTTACACTCCTCTGCTCTCTGCAGCATTAACCCTGTAAAGAGCTCCAGCTGAGAAGGGAAACGTTCCGGACACAGCAGCTGAGAGACGAGATATGGCTGCCCTCCGCCAGGATAGTGTTTGAATTCCCAGAGGCTAATTACCGGATTCAAAATCAATCCTGCTTTTTAAAGACATCCACCACAGAAGCCGTCAGAACACAAGTGAGAATCTACTGGCCTACTTTTGCGCTAGAATCATCTGGCAAGCTTCACGCAAGAGATTATTTTTGCATTTTTGGAAAAAGACCACATGCTCCAGTTGCAGTTTTCTTAAGCCCTATTTGGATTGGACTAGTTTTCCCTGAGGAGGTTTCACAGACATACGTGATTGTAATCAAGTTTAAACATGATTCATGATGCATGTATTAACAGCATCAATAGAGATCCCAATCCCATCTGAATCAACAAATGCCAGACGTCATATTTTAATAACAGTAACTTTAGCAAAGTAATCTCGTCCGAATAGTGCTTTAGTACATGATAAAAAAAAGCAGTAAAATTTACTGTAAAAAATAGCAGCGCCATGAAAAATACAGCAGCAACATTTTATGTTTTACGGACTGAAATTTACAGTAAAAAAAATTAAATAAAGATTAAAATAAATACAAATGAAAATAAGCAAATAAAATATGATTAAAATAAAAGGAATAAATTAAATAAAAATTAGTTTAAATGAAATAAATAAAAATATGATAAAAATACAGAATAGAATAAAATAAATAAATAAAATTGATTGTACTAACGTACTAATAACTGAAAAACTAAGAAAAAACAATTATTTAAATGGAAAAACCATAAAATGTGACGCGTCCATTCTTGATATGTCAATTTACATTTTTTTACATTACAAAAATGTAATTTACAATTACATTTTTTCAACGTTAACTATAAAATGACACAAAATGCAAAATACTGTTAAATGTACAAATCTTTTTTTTATATCTTAAAATGACATTTAATGATCCCGTTAGATCTATTACAGTTTTTATAGTAAGCGAGCCAACTGGTTTTTACTGTAGCATTTTACAGTTTATAACTGTTAAAATTAGAAAAATAATTTGATTTACAGTGTAAACCTGACATGTGCAAAAGCCAGCTGTGTTTAATACCTTCGCTGTTGATGCAGCGGACCTGTGGAGTCTGTGTTCCCTCTCCGCAGTCCATGTCTTCCTCTGGGATACACTCCTCTAGCTTGACCAGCTGCCAGCTAAAACAGCTGGGATCATCACACGGGACGGCCTCCACCAGATGAGGACAGTTCCCCTCGCCACCCGTGGGGTAATTAGTGATTGTGCGTCGTCTGAACTTGAAACCTGCAAATAAACATGACACAAAAGGTCTATTAAATTGAATTGAATGCCTTTATTGTCATTGTATTTCTATTCTATTTATTATATTAGTTGTCTCTATAACACCTTCTGTAAGTCACAGTTAAAAATGTCACTGGATTAGGACAAAATATGACATCACTTTTGTCATTTTTAATGGCATTTTACCCAATTACTTTTAACCAACTTGTCCTAAAGTGATTTTTGGTGGACGTGTGACCTTTCGTTCAATTGATTTTTTTTTTGAGTCGATCTTACACAACTCTCAAGAACATGTCCAATTCACATTTCAGTCCAAAAGGAAAGCAAAGAAATGGTTTTCATTAAAAATAAATAAACAAACAAACAAAACCTATTTTTAGGACCTTTTATGACTTCTTTTCATTACAATTAAGCAATTATAAAGTAATAAAAGAAATTATTTTTCATTAAAAAAAAATCTAATATAATTTTAGGACCTTTTGTACATGACATTTGTTATTTACAATTAAACAATTGTAAAACAATACACACACACATATATATATATATATATATACTTATTTTTTTCATAAAAAAGTCAAACCTAATTTTAGGATTTTTTTGTACATTCTGACATTTATTACAATTAGGCAACTGTAATGCAATAAAATTAATTATTTTTTATTTTTCATAAAAATGCAATCTAATTTTAGGACCTTTTTGTACATTCTGACTTTTTTATTACAATTAAGTAAATGTAAAGCAATAAAAATTCAGTAGTGTTCAAAACAGTAAGCCTAATACACAAAAAATAAGTATATATATATATATATGCACGTATGAGTAAATATATATATATATATATATAATACATTTGAAAATGCATAAAATTATGGGGGCAAATGTGTTTAACTGTCATTAAAATAATGTTAAAATAATGTAAAATATTTCTTAATGGCATTAAAAATGGGCCAATTAGTTATAATACATAATATAATCAATGTACAGTAGAGAAATATTAAGATGTTTAAAACTTGATTTCTGCTGATATGCCATAATGCAGCATTTTGGACAAATTATATAAGATATTGGTTAAATCAGAAGGAAATATTCTATTCTGGCTGTAAAACAGCTCTGTGCCTCAGTAAAATATTGTGTCTCAATATTTGACACTTCCTTTTCAGTGAATACTGAATTGGTTTCAGCAATGTTTACCTTTTTTCACAACCCGTTCATCGCAATTCTCAAAGGTGCAGGGCCCCCAGGCGCCCCACGGGGACACTTCACACTCCACAGGGCACGGGATGTGACACAGCTGTGTGGTACTCGGAGTCGTTCCCTTGCAGAGCCGAACGTCTACGGGTTGTGATGCTACAACGCAAACACACGCATTAAAACACTGCAGCAAGATTCCCACATGAGCACCACGCATGACGGACAATTAGCTTTATGTAAAGGCAGGAAACAACAAATGGCAACATTAAACACACTCTGAAGAATCCTGATTCCCTGTTGCATCACAGCAAAGGAAAAACAGGAGAAAACCGGAATCTTCTGAGATTTCAGCATAATTTGAATGCACATCCCCAACCCGATGTGTTTATTAAATATTTGGACTAATTTGGTAAAGTTCCCAATTATCAATAATCTAAAATATGTCATATAATGAAATAAAATGATGAAAATTAAATAAATTAAAATAATAGGCAAAATAATTTAAAAATAAAATATTAAAAAATAAATTAGAATTAATATAATTATAAAATTACATTTATAAAATTAAGGCAAAATCTTTGTGTTTCATGTACTGGTCAATTTTGAGATTTTGGGAACTTTGGTTTTTTATAACATGCTTTTTTCAGTAGAAAACATCCAAAATACATTTACATACATTAAATACTTTTTGTTTTTGCTTATTTTACTGCAATTTATTTTACTGCAATTTTTTTTTTTTCTGTACAGAGCTAGAAATCTCCACTTGGGTAACACTTAGTCCTAAAAACATGGTCAAAATTTATTTTATTTTTGGCTATTGACAGTATTTTCTGATATATCGAGTTAGAAAAAACCCACTTGTAATACAAAAAATGCTTGCAATGCTTAAATGTAATTAAATGGGGAAGTATTGTGATATCTATTAGGTGAATTAGTACCCTATTCACATGGAATAAAATAAAATAAAATAAAATAAAAATGTGATATTTATGAATTACTTAAAGATTAAACACAAATAAATAAATAAATCTAAAATAGTCCTGTCAGAGGAATAGTCCTCAAAATGACTATAGAAAATGCAAGTCTGTACAGTGCATTCAGAAAGTATTCAGACCCCCATTCACTGTTTTCAATTTTTTCTCATTAATCTATACTCCGTACGTCATAATGACAGTGAAAACAGAATTTTAGAAATGTCTGTAAATTTATTAAAAAGAAAAAAACTGAAATATCACATTTACATAAGAATTCAGACCCTTTGCAACAACACTTGAAATTTAGCTCAGGTGCCTCCCATTTCTCTTGATCATTGCCGAGATGTTTCTACACCTTGATTGGAGTCCACCTGTGGTAAATTAAATTGATTGGACATGATTTGGAAAAGCACACACCTCTCTATAAAATGCCCTATTCACAAATGCACATCAGAGCAAAAACCAAGCCATGAGGTCAAAGGAACTGCCTGCAGAGCTCAGAGACAGGACTGTATAGAGGCACAGATCTGGGGAAGGCTACAAAAAATTGCTGCTGCACTGAGGATTCCCAAGAGCACAGTGGCTTCCATAATTCTCAAATGTAAGATGTTTGGCACAACCAGGACTCTTCCAAGAGCTGGTCGCCCAGCCAAACTGAGCAATTAATGGAGAAGGGCCTTGTCTAGACTGGTGACCAAGAACCTGATGGTCACCGTAGTAAAGCTCCATGATCATATGTGCAGATGGGAGAAACCTACAGAAGGACAAACATTACTGCAACACTCCACCGATCTGGGCTTTATGGCGGTGTGGCCAAACACTTGTAATTTGCAAAACAGCACCTAACAAACCCTCAAACTCTGAGAAACAAGATTATCTTGTCTGATGAACCTCAATTCCAAGCATCCTGTTTGAAGGAAACCAGCTCTGTTCATCACCTGCAGAGTACCATCCCAAAGGTAGCAGCCTCATGTTGTGGGGGTGTTTTTAAGCAGCAGGGACTGAGGGACTCATCAGAGTAGAAGAAAAGCTCAATGCACCAAAATATAGAGATAGCCTTAAAGGGGTCATCGGATGCCCATTTTCCACAAGTTGATATGAGTCTTTAGGGTCTTAATTAAAAGTCTATAACATACTTTGGGTAATTTCTCAATGGTAGTGTAAAAAACACCTTTTTTGCCTGTCAATATCAGCTCTGTTTTCAGTAAGCCATTCTAATCCATGTTGCTTTGCTGACCCCTCTTCCGTGGAGTGACAAGCAGACTGTAAAATTCAGCTGCGAAACTGGCTAACTAGCACATTATTAGGAAAGGCGATTTGCAAAGATTCATAAAAAACCCTTATACTCACTTCTTCTGTAGGTGAGGCTGGATCCCGAATGATTTGCGTGAACAGACTCATTTAGGCAGATCAGGATCGGCGCATTCACTTCAAAATGAAAGTAAAGTTAATCCTCTGCGTCTTCAGCGGCTCAGATGTCAGGAGTAAATGACGACAGCTATATTCATTATTACATCCAACAACAAAGCACCTCAATCCTAATGTCCAAGAGTGGCCCAGCCAGAGCCCTGACTTGAACCCTATCGAACATATCTGGAGAGACCTGAAAATGGCTGTCCACCGAAGTTCCCCATCCAACCTGACCGAGCTTGAGAGGATTTGCAAAGAAGAATGGCAGAAAATCCCCCAATCCAGGTGTGCAAAGCTTGTTGCATCATACCTAAAAAGACTCGAGGCTGTAATTGCTGCTAAAGGTACTTCAACTAAGTACGGAGTAAAGGGTCTGAATACTTATGTAAATGTGATTTCAGTTTTTGTTTTCACTTTGTCATTATGAGGTACAGAGTGTAGATTAATGAAAAAAAATTAATTTAAACAATTGTAGAATCAGGCTGCAACATAAAATTGAAAAAAAGTGAAGGGGTCTGAATACTTTCTGAATGCACTGTAGATCCCATCTGGACCCAGTATGTGTGAAACTGAGATTTCTTTTTTTTTTTTTTCAAGGAACTATAAAATACAAATTCGAAAATGCAAACAAAAGTGGTGCATTAATGTTTTAACAGGATTTTGCTGTCAGTTTGATGGGTGACAGATGACATGACTGCTGCGTTTGCATCAAAGCAAGGTAAACTCTTCTCGTGGAGCTCTCCATGCTGATATGTGGTGAGTTCTACTCTCTAGAGATTTACAAAACAAAATGCTCTCCACACGCACAGACTGTCAACTAAAAAGTATGAGAAGACTGACTGAACCTCAGACCTTCAACAAAAAAAATAATGATTGAACTCTGGAAATGGCCATGGGGAATGACAGTTCACCTCGTTCAACTCTTCTGGCGCCGCATGTTCCCCAAATTAATGGAGAGACAGATTTCAGTGTAATGCACCATCATCTAAGTTAACATAACACAGCACAGGTTGTCCTTGTTTATGTGCCAGATGGTCTAGACCTTCTGCGCAAACTTTCTGTCTAATCAAAGTTTGCGGTCTGTGCCTGCTTTGACAAACCCAGGCGGACAGGCTTAGCTTCAAGCATGAAGATGATTTGGTGCTCGGTAGCTGCTTGAAAACAGATGAGAAACCTAAGGTGGCCCTGATATTTATTAATACTCTACCTGACAAAACTTTTTTGTGCATGTTATCCTGACTAAAGCTGCATTATTTTAAAATAAAAAATACAGTAAAAACAGTAATATTTTGAAAAAAGTTACAATTTTAAATAACGGTTTTCTATTTGAATATATTTTAAAATGTAATTTATTCTTGTGATTGCAAAGCTGAATTTTTCAGCAGAATTTTAAAAGCAATCAGAAATCATTCTAACATGTTGCCTTGGTGCTCAACAGACATTTTTATTATCAAAGTTAAAGACCTGCTGCTTAATATTTTTGCTAAAGATGAATAGAAAGTTTTAAAGAACAGCATTTATTTGAAAATGTCTCTACCGTCACATTTGATCAGTTGTATACAGTATACTTTTGATCGATTTGCTCCATGTTATAGAGTCCATGAAATGAAAGGCAGAAGGGTATAGTTTAAAAAGGTCCAAATAAAACAAATACAACCAAAATGCTTCTTTATTTCTTTTGAGGAAGAGTGTACAGTCAGGAGCTGTCAGAATGACTGTCATTGTCAATCGATCTCTGTCAGTTGTCTGGTGCCCAGAGGAGAGCGTTGACTAAAGCACAGAGTGTTGCATCAGTATGTACCCTTGTAATGAGCTCTCCATGGACACAAACGCTTACAAAAATACAGAGTAAACAGACTAAGCAAACCAAATATGTAAACATACTTTAGGCAAAGAGATTTGATCAAACAAAGACCATTATGTCAGATACAAAAAGGAAAGAAAAGAGATTAGAATAAAATAAAAAATTAAATAAACATGATAGAATTAAATGTAATAATTTAATACAATATATTATAATTAAATATAATATAAAACATTAAATATAATTAATAAAATACAATTAAAATGATTAAAACAAAATAAAATAAAATAATAAAATAAAATAAAATTATACAATTAAAATTAATACAATATAACAATTAAATATAATATACATTAATAATAATAAATAATTCAATTTATAAAAATAAAAAAATAAAAATAAAAGTTTCTCTTTCGAAGGTGTATTTACATTGAGTTGAAAAATACCCCAAATATTCCTTTTAAGGGGTTAAATATCTTACCTGAGATCTCATAGCTGATAGACAGGAGGGGAGGGACACTAGGCATCTGGCCGTTTGAAGACTGACCTTCTACAAAACACACAAACTACTGCTAATAAACATTCAAGGGAAAACAAATACATTCACTATGAGCTCTATACTGTGACAGAATATTACAGCTTTAAGGGGTAACGCAGGGCATACGCTGGTTAGCTCTAACTATCCTGAGCTGTGATGTCACAAGCAGCAGGCAAGGGAAAATATAACCATTCAACCTTTTAAGAGTCCTTCAGAAAATACAATAAAATGATATCCATTTAATCACAATGCACAGGCACTTTTGATATAAAATCATTTTCTGTCATTCTGATGGACTGGGTTGTAAATTCCCCGTCATGCTCTACTCTTACCTGTCAGTAAAATATGAAAAACTCTTGTTTCTCTCTTTAAATTCTTACTCACACCTCTCTGTCTACTTTACCATTTTATTTTCTCAGTTTTCTTCACCAAATGCAATAGGCCAGACAACTTATTTCTATATCTGTCAAAACAACACAAAGCATTTTGAATTATCTGTCAAAGTTTTTACAATTTGGTAAGTGACAGAAAAATGTTCAGTTAATGCAACCTAAATGTTCAGTTAATGTTCGGTTATGTCATTTACCAGCAGGGCCAAACTGCTCATGATAACCAGGCAAACCCAATGGTCTGCAATGCCATAAATGAATCACATCTGTCACATTCGGTTCCCCTATAAAGCAGTCATTTTTTTCATAGTAGACTCCAAATATAGCTCTGTCCAATCGCATGTCACGGCAGTTTATTCAGCGTACATCGCCTCCATTGACTTTCATTCAGACAGTAATGTGATAATGTGAGGTATAAGCTGGTTAGCTTTTACTTGCGCCCAGATCTCAGCCAGTCAAAAGCTGCAGGATTCCTCCTACACTCTCAAAATCAAGCTTCTTCAATGGATTTTTGAAGCACTTCAGTAAAGAACTCTCTTCTCATCAAGAATCATTTTCTGCATCATATGGAACTCAAGGATACTCATATGGCATTACATTAAACAAAGATTCTCTTACAGCATCATATGGGCTTTGAAATTATTATCTTATGGAATCAAATGGAACTTATAAAGATTCATTTATGGCATTATATGGAATTTACAATGATTCTCCTATAAAAAATAAAAATCTAAAGGCATCATATGAAGCTTATATAGAGTGTCTTATGGAATCAAATGGAACTCAAAGATTTACTTATGGAGTCATGAAATTTACAGTAGAAAGATTCTGTTATAGAATCATGTGGAACTTGATTCTCCTGCGAAATCAAATGGAACTTATAAAGATTTAATTGTGGCATCATATTAAACTTATACAAATGTATCAGTTTAATACTTATAAAATGATATGGAGCCAAATGTAAATTATCTTATGGATTCAAATGGAACATACAGTATGAAGATTCTCTTAGGGAATAAAATGGAATTCATAAACATTTGCTTATGACTTCATATGAAATTTATATTCTCCTATGGAATCAAATGGAAATTATAAAGATTCGCTTTTGACATCATATGAAATGTTTACAGTGTCTTATTTGCAATCATATGAAACTTAAAAAAAATTATCTTTTAGAATCAAATAGAAATTGCCAAGATTCACTTATGGCATCATATTAAACTTATAAAGATTAATAAGTTTAATATTTATAATATTAAACTTATATGGCGCCAAACTGAATTTAAAGATTCACTTATGGAATCATATGGAACTTACAAAGATTCTCTTGTGGATTCAAATGGAACATATGAAGATCCTCTTATGAAATCAAACGGAATTTATAAAGATTCCCTTATTACTTCATATGAAACTTATATTCTCTTATGGAATCAAATGGAAATGATAAAGATTCGCTTATGACATCATATGAAACTTTTAAAGAATCTTATATGCAATCATATGGATCTTACAAAAATTCTCTTTTAGAATCAAATAGAAATTGCAAAGATTCACTTATGGCATCATATGAAACTTATAAAGATTCTCTTATGAAATCAAATGGAAATTATCAGGATTTTCTTATGGCTTTATAGGAAACCTATAAAGATAATTTTTTGGAACAAATGGAACATTAAGATTTGCTTATGACATCATATTAAATGTTTAAAGGTTCCTTTATGGAATCAAATTGGAAGTTCTACTATGCCATCAAATCCTTTTGGAAACACTTGGTTTTAAGACAGCGAAGCCACCTGTGGGAAATATCGCTCTGTTTGTGCTGTGAGTGCAGTGTTGTGTTCTTAGAAGGAAATGTAAATGAGCATCACTTCCAGATAGATTTGATGAAGGTTTCATCACATCAAAGAATCTTGAAGCTGACAACATCCTCCCAGGGCGAGAACATCACGACTCCATCAGTTGACTAACGCTCCAGCACATTTTCTCTTTAACTTTCTGCACCGTCTGCGTTCATGTATCTGCTATAGGCGGTGCAGATTACCCCCCAGTGAAGCGAGGCATCTCCTGCACCGTGCTGATAAAGACCCAGATTTCCCAGCATACGCAGCTCCACCAGTGGCCTGTTCTAATAGCGCTTCTTTAACTGGAGCTTTTCATGCAGTCAGCGCTCATCTGCTCTAATGTACGGAGACATGTGCGTTACGATAAGTTTCAATGTGCTCGCCCTGCAGTTCTGAGCATCAAAAGCGCGAGCAGGAGGGAGAAAGATAAAAAAAAGGTATTTTTCCACGAAGACGGGTGGGCCATTAATCGAGTGATGTGTGTGTGTGTGGAGCATGCAAAGAATGCTGATGCAATATATACAGTAGAGTAAGAGATTTACACACACATGCATGTGGGTGGTGGACAGAGAAAGCAAGGAAAGAGGAAAGGCATGATGGATAGATCCATGTATTCTAGGATCTACATTGTTCTGAGAGGTACAAAAATGTTTGCAAAACAACATAAATCACAAAATGTCATTTTATTATAATAGATACTTTGCAATAAATAAATAATTGATTCAATGTTTTTTCTCATAATAAACTGTTTTCAATTCAGCATCATATGGAACTCAATGACTCTTCAATGGCATTATATTAAACTTAAGGTTTCTCTTATGGAGTCCTATGAAATAAAGATTTGATTATGGCATTTTAAGGAACAAAGATTCTGTCATCGTATCAAATGGAAATAATAAAGATTTGTTTACTGAATCAAATGGAACTAATGAAGATTTGCTTATGGCATCATATGAAACTTATAAATATTATTTTATGGAATCAAATGGAACTTAAAAAGATTCTCTTATAGAATCAACCTGAGATTCACTTATGGCATTATACGAAACAATGATTCACTTATGGCATCATATGAAACTCAAAGACTGTCTTATGGAATCATATGAATCAAAGATTCGCTCATAGCATCAAATAGAACTAAAAGGAAACATATAAAATTTTCTTATGGAACCAAATTAAATTAAAAAAGATTTGCTTATGGCATCATATGAAACTTATAAAGATTATCTTATGGAATCAAATGGAACTTAAAAAGATTCTCTTATAGAATCAACTTGAACTTATAAAGATTCACTTATGGCATTATATGAAACTCAAAGACTCTCTTAATCATATGAATCAAAGATTACCTCTTAGCATCAAATAGAACTATAAAGGAAATATATATATATATATATTTTTTTATTTTTTATTATGGAACCAAATGGAATTTAAAAAGATTTGCTACTGGCATCATATGAAACTTATAAATATTCTCTTAAGGACTCATATGAAACTTAAAAAGATTGTGGGGGGGGAGTGAGTGAGTGAGCGAGCAAGTGAGAGTGAACCAGTGTGTGAGTGAAGGAGTGAGCGAGCGAGTGAGTGAGAGTGAAGCAGTGAGTGAGTGAAGGAGTGAGCGAGCGAGTGAGTGAGAGTGAAGCAGTGAGTGAGCGAAGGAATGAGCGAATGAGTGAGTGAGCGAGCGAGTGAGAGTGAAGCAGTGAGTGAGTGAAGGAGTGAGCGAGTGAGTGAGTGAGCGAGCGAGTGAGAGTGAAGCAGTGAGTGAGTGAAGGAGTGAGTGAGCGAGTGAGCGAGTGAGTGAGCGAGTGAGTGAGTGAGTGAGCGAGTGAGTGAGTGAGTGAGTGAGCGAGTGAGTGAGTGAGTGAGCGAGAGTGAAGCAGTGAGTGAGTGAAGGAGTGAGCGAGTGAGTGAGTGAGTGAGCGAGCGAGTGAGAGTGAAGCAGTGAGTGAGTGAAGGAGTGAGCGAGTGAGTGAGTGAGCGAGCGAGTGAGAGTGAAGCAGTGAGTGAGTGAAGGAGTGAGCGAGTGAGCAAGCGAGTGAGTGAGTGAGTGAGTGAGTGAGCGAGCGAGCGAGTGAAGGAGTGAGTGAGTGAGTGAGCGAGTGAGCGAGCGAGCGAGGGAGTGAGTGAGCGAGCGAGAGTGAACCAGTGAGTGAGTGAAGGAGTGAGCGAGCAAGTGAGTGAGTGAGAGTGAAGCAGTGAGTGAGCGAGCGAGTGAGTGAGTGAGAGTGAAGGAGTGAGTGAGTGAGTGAGTGAGCGAGTGAAGGAGTGAGCGAGTGAGGGAGTGAGTGAGCGAGCGAGCGAGAGTGAACCAGTGAGTGAGTGAAGGAGCGAGCGAGTGAGTGAGTGAGAGTGAAGCAGTGAGTGAGCGAAGGAATGAGCGAGTGAGTGAGTGAGTGAGCGAGCGAGTGAGAGTGAAGCAGTGAGTGAGTGAAGGAGTGAGCGAGTGAGTGAGTGAGTGAGTGAGTGAGCGAGCGAGTGAGAGTGAAGCAGTGAGTGAGTGAAGGAAGCAGTGAGTGAGTGAAGGAAGGAGTGAGTGAGTGAAGGAGTGAGTGAGCGAGTGAGTGAGTCAGTCAGTCAGTCAGTCAGTCAGTCAGTCAGTCAGTCAGTCAGTCAGTCAATCAATATGTATCACAGCTCCGGATAGTCACTATAGTGAAGGTTTTGGGACTGAACACATTTTTGTTGTGCTATCAGTCAACCATGGATTTGTTCAGGTGACTCGCTCAACAACAATAAAAGTTTGTCCAGAACTGAATGTCTAAGTAAAAATGTCATACTTCTGATAACTATACACTGTCAAGCAGATACCTGTACCTTGTTTGTCTTTGTTGTTATTGATGTAGCTGAGGAGTTCTGCGTTGGCCTGGACACAGTACACTTCTCTGCTCTGAACACCCCCACCACACAAACCCGTCTGATTCCCACGCCGCCGGTCCTGCTGGCTGAGCAGCGCGTCAACACGACACTCGATCCATTCGGTGCTCCGCCAGGCATAACTGAAATTAACATCAAAAACAGGCTATTATGTTATGAACCTAAATGAAAAAAAATTAAAATACAGGCTATTATGTTATGAAAAAAAAAAAATCTTAATCTTTCCCTTTATCTTTCTCTCCTTCCCTTGCTAGCTTGTACTTATTTGAACAATGACTGAGACTTGGTGTTACGAGCACTTCCTCTGTCTGATTGCCTCTTCAAGATGAATCGCTTTATGTATTCCCCAATTGTAAGTCGCTTTGGATAAAAGCGTCTGCCAAATGACTAAATGTAAATGTAAATGTGAACCTGTGCTTTGGATCAACCATCCTGTTGTAATAAATCTTTCCAAACATTTACAAACAGCAATGTCATTCCATTTGGATTGTGTGTCACTGTCATGTACATTTGCATGTTACACATGATAAACCAAGAGTATCCAAATAAATGTTTAAATGAATGCGTTAAAAACAACCAAACAATAAAATGGATCTTGGAAGAATTTTATAATAAATGTCTGAAATCATAAGAAATGTTTCTAGTAAAATATAATAATAATAATAATATATGAACTTAAATGCATTTTAATTCTACTTCTTAAAACTGCAATGCAAATAGCAATTCAGTAGCCTTTTTACCTACAAATTCAGGAATTTAATTGGAAAATAAAAGCATTTTGACTGGCATACAACCGGATGGATGGATGGATGGATGGATAATAGGTTGGTGGATGGATGGATGGATAGATCTCTTAAACCTCAAGACACATTTGATTACTGGGGCCTTTTATAGTCTGAAAAGACTTCAGAATCTCCATTCAACCTCCATTTAATCCTATTTCTGTCTTGGAAAAAAATTGCGATATTAAAGAGATGTCATTTGTGATTTTTCTTTCCCACTTTCGCTATAGTGCGAAACAGAATTGCAAAAATCCATTATCTTCTCGAGCTGCCTGTTCATAGTACGTGGGAGACTCAGAAAGCATTGTGTGGCCTGTGACGGCGTGCCAGCGCGGTCCATCTGTGAGAGAACGAGATTAGAGCAGCGTCACCGAGCTCTTAAGATCACTTCCATTTGTCAGTGCATCTCTCTTGGCTCGGGAGCACAGAGCAGCCCGATCCATCTCACCCTGTCTCCATATGCTCATGTGCTGACTCTCACTGGCACCACCGCTCACGCAGAGCAGGGGTCAAGCGGCTCCCGGCAGGGCCTCCCGCTCCACGCCGGCATTTCTCCATGAAGAGCAGAAAGCACTCCAGTTGGTAGTGCATGCTGAGACATGACTTCTAGGTTTTGTTTCATGTACATGCCCGCAGGATAGGAATCCCAAATGAGATCTCGTTAACATCTCAATTGCTTCTCCTTGACAGCAGTAAGATTAAATCGATCACGAATTGGCTCAGAGTGTTTCTCAGTTACACAGTTCTCCTGCAGCGTCTCTTCTAGAAATTCAGAGGAGATCTCGAAAATGTCCCCAACTCTGCTCAGATTTGCCAAGATAACAGTGAGAAACTTCAATATGAAGTCAAATGCTATCAGACCAAATGGTCTGAGCTTCTATTTACATTCATTTTCAAGCCAGGTTGCAAAAAAATTCAGCAGCATTTAAGTATCACTTAAATATCATATTATTAAATTATCAAATATAGCCACAGCCATATCACCCTGCAGCCCAAGACTGGTTGTCCACTGAAGCTAAGATGAGCCTTCAGTACCTGGATGGGAGACCTCCTGGGAAAACTAGGTTGCTGTTGGAAGAGGTGTTAGTGAGGCCAGCAGGGGGTGCTCACCCTGTGGTCTGTGTGGGTCCTAATGCCCCAGTATAGTGACGGGGACTTTATACTGTAAAAAGCACCGTCTTTCGGATGAGACGTTAAACCGAGGTCCTGACTCTCTGTGGTCATTAAAAATCCCATGACACTTCTCGTAAAGAGTAGGGGTGTAACCCCGGTGTCCTGGACAAATTCCCTCCACTGGCCCTTGTCTATCATGGCCTCCTAATAATCCCCATCCACTTGATTGGCTCTATGACTCTCCCTCCTCTCCACCTGTAGCTGGTGTGTGGTGAGCGCACTGGCGCCGTTGTCCTGTGGCTGCCGTCGCATCATCCAAGTGGATGCTGCACACTGGTGGTGGTTGAGGAGTGACCCCCCACATGATTGTAAAGCGCTTTGGGTGTATGGCAATACACAATAAAGCGCTATATAAATGCATCATTCATTCATTCATTCATTCATTCAAATACTATAGGTTTAATAAATATTTAGATTTTTTTTTTCATTTTAATTTTAGTTACATTTCTAGTCACTTTGCTGAATGTTTATATAACTGTTTGTATAAAATTCTAATTATATAATTTTTATTGCAGTTTTTAATTTCAGTTATTTTGTTGTTTCGTCATTTTGCCTACATGAACTTGAATCTGTCAATGTTATTATGTTGGTTTTTGCAGGTAATGTGGCAGTTTGGAAATTAAATGTTGAGTGAGTTGCGCAAAAATTTTAATGCATTATCATTTTTGAAAATAATGTGCATATGAGAGATTTAAAAAATGCATTTGCTGAAGCAACCGTGCTATTTTACCTTGTTTCTATAAGTCTTTGAGCTCTTGTTTAACAGACTTGCTGTACCAGGTGCACTACAGAGCACGTTTACTACATCAGAACAGTCATACATATAGAGCTGGTTATGTGATGCAAATGTCAAAATATATTCATTTCAAATCATGCATAAATCATCCACTATGGTAAAGCATTTTGAGGTCATAACATAGTTTTCTGCAAGGAACCACACAAAGGTAAGACTTTGATAATCTGCCCCGTAATCATAATTTGTGTGAAAAGGAACAAAAGTTGTTGGTGTTTTACTGCCTTTACAGTTCATTTCAGCTGGAAAATGCAATGAATTGTATATATAGGTATGTTTTGGGAGAAAATGTACATAGAGGCATGATTTTCCAGTGTGCCCAGATTGTTCATTTTATTGCTCTGTACTTTTACTGCATGTCAACAATTGTCTCATTTGTTTCTAACTTTGATTTCTCTGAAGAAGAAACATCTGAGATAGTTGAAACTTCAATGGCAGGCTTACTAGGAACCACATTATATCATTTGAGTTACACGAAAGAGCAACTTCTGAGCAACAATGTTTCCTCTGGGTTGACACATAATGAGATATGACAAGATGACATCAATTTGTTGGCGTAGATCTCATAATATCATCACTCCAATGATGCGATGCATTTTCACACACAAAACCATGAAAATGATAACCTTTGATCCCAAAGTGTTATATCTGCCATTCAAAAGCACTCACTCAAACTGACTGTATGAAATCATGCATACAGATATCATAGAGCTAAAAAAACAGGATTTTTTTAGTCTGACCCTGTCGAGCCATTGGTTCAGGTTTTTACTCGCCAACATTTTTACTGGCCCTGCAGCAAAAATGAAAAATAAAATAACATACATATTTTTATACCAGTCAATCTCTGCATTTTCAATCAGTTTCTAGCAAACATTAATACTGTAAGCTGTAAAGTTTATTCATGGTAAAAAAGTTAGCCAACTAACCGGCTTTTTACAGTGAAAACAGTAATACTGTGAAATATTATTACAAATTTAAAATACCTGTTTTATATTATAATATATATTAAAAATGTAATTTATTCCTATGATGCAAAGCTGAATTTTCAGCATCATTCCTCCAGTCTTCAGTGTCACATGATCCTTCAGAAAACATTCTAATATGCTGATATGCTGCTCAAGAAACATTTATTATATTTATCAATGTTGAAAATAGTTATGCTTAAAATATTTTTGTGGAAACCATGAACCGTTTATTTTTTCCAGGATTATTTGAAGAATCGAAATAGAAATCTTTACTTTTCTGCCACTTTAATTAATTTAATACATTCATTGCTGAATACTTATTCAATTAATGCTTTCATTGCTGAATATTCAATTTATTCATTGCTGAATAAAAGTATTTGAGTATTAAGTATTTCTTTAAAAAAAATATACATTTTTCTTTACAAAAATGATTCTTACTGACACCTTACTGAACTTTTGAACAGTAGTGTATGTATCACATACAGGTGCATCTCAATAAATTAGAATGTCGTGGAAAAGTTCATTTATTTCAGTAATTCAACTCAAATTGTGAAACTTGTGTATTAAATAAATTCAATGCACACAGACTGAAGTAGTTTAAGTCTTTGGTTCTTTTAATTGTGATAATTTAGGCTCACATTTAACAAATACCCACCAATTTACTATCTCAACAAATTAGAATACTTCATAAGACGGATAAAAAAATCATTTTTAGTGAATTGTTGGCCTTCTGGAAAGTATGTTCATTTACTGTATATGTACTCAATACTTGGTAGAGGCTCCTTTTGCTTTAATTACTGCCTCAATTCGGCGTGGCATGGAGGTGATCAGTTTGTGGCACTGCTGAGGTGGTATGGAAGCCCAGGTTTCTTTGACAGTGGCCTTCGGGTCATCTGCATTGTTGGGTCTGGTGTCTCTCATCTTCCTCTTGACAATACCCCATAGATTCTCTATGGGGTTCAGGTCAGGCGAGTTTGCTGGTCAATCAAGCACAGTAACACCATGGTCATTGAACCAGCTTTTGGTACCTTTGGCAGTGTGGGCAGGTGCCAAGTCCTGCTGGAAAATGAAATCAGCATCTCCATAAAGCTTGTCAGCAGAAGGAAGCATGAAGTGCTCTAAAATTTCCTGGTAGATGGCTGCGTTGACTGTGGACTTCAGAAAACACAGTGGACCAACACCAGCAGATGACATGGCAGCCCAAATCATCACTGACTGTGGAAACTTCACACTGGACTTCAAGCAACATGGATTCTGTGCCTCTCCACTCTTCCTCCAGACTCTGGGACCTTGATTTCCAAATTAAATGCTAAATTTACTTTCATCTGAAAAGAGGACTTTGGACCACTGAGCAACAGTCCAGTTCTTTTTCTCTGTAGCCCAGGCAAGATGCTTCTGACATTGTCTCTGGTTCAGAAGTGGCTTGGTAGCCCTTTTCCTGAAGACGTCTGAGCGTGGTGACTCTTGATGCACTGACTCCAGCTTCAGTTCACTCCTTGTGAAGCTCTCCCAAGTGTTTGAATCAGCTTTGCTTGACAGTATTCTCAAGCTTGCAGTCATCCCTGTTGCTTGTGCACCTTTTCCTACCCAAATTTTTCCTTCCAGTCAACTTTGCATTTAATATGCTTTGATACAGCACTCTGTAAACAGCCACACCTTTCAGTAATGCCCCTCTGTGACTTACCCTCTTTGTGGAGGGTGTCAATGTTCGTCTTCTGGATCATTGCCAAGTCAGCAGTCTTCCCCATTATTGTGGTTTCAAAGAACAAGAGATACCCAGAATTTATACTGTATGGATGGTCATTAATTGAAACTCAATGTAAATATTCTAATATTTTGAGATACTGATTTTTGACTTTCATGAGCTGTAAGCTCTAATCATCCAAATTGAAACAAAAACTTTTGAAATGTTTTACTTTACATGTAATGAATCTAAAATATATGAAAGTTTCACTTTTTGAAATAAGTTACAAGAAAAAATGAACTTTTTCACGACATTCTAATTTATTGAGATGCACCTGTATAACATGCATATAAGTGTAGAAAATATATAAGTGTCTAATAGATATGTATTGAATACTGGAAAATTACACTTCAATTTTCGGTCTAGTATAGCATGAGATGCAACCAGATAATTTTCAAGGCTTGAAAACACATACATGATGAACAAATGTATAATGTAGTGAGAAAGCAGCATGTCTGTGGTACTTACACAGCGCAGGGCGGCACCCCGTCCCCTTCAGGCTCACAGGCCTGGCTCTCCTCCAGCTGGGGACACTCGGACCCTCCTCCGGTAGGAAGCCGTATCAGCTGTCTGCTGCGGGAGCGTGAGCCCTGAGGAACACTGGGGTCCGAGCAGGTCTTTGAGCAGGAGCCCCACGAGCTCCAGTCACTGACCACACAGTCTTTGGGCATCAGGCAGGACTGGTACGTCTCCGGCAGACTCCAGTGGGGACACTGGCTGATACAGGACAGACGAGTAGAAGGACTGGTCAGTCAACATGACAACACAACGATTTTATAGTTATCAAGAAGTTTTTGTTAGTTTCAGCTGAAGTATTAAAATAACTCAAACTAAATAAACAACCTAAAAACTAAAATTTAATAAAAACTACAGACATTTTAAAAAAAGACAAAATTACTAAAACTTTAACCAAAATTAAAATGAAAACAGAAAATATAAAATATAAAAATAAAATAATATTTCAAAAAAAAATTCTATAACAGTATATCAATGATATAAAAAAACGACAACGAAATGCTGAAAAATTAAAAATTTGTAGAAATATTTTATGAGAGTGTTATGCAAGAGTTATAACAAATTAAATGACAAACATAATTATAATATACAAATGTTTTTTTAATTCATAAAATATTTTAAAGTAGATTTTGTAAACAAATTCTTTTTTGTAAACAAATAATTACAAGATTCGATAAAGTAAAGTAAAGTAAAATAAAATAAAAAAATTAATTTGAGGGGCTCAACTAACAAATAAAAAGCTGTGAACCCCTGATACCATCACATTAGAGAATCACCGCAGTATTTTGTCTTTTAATACTTTAATCACATGCTTTTGGTAACAAACTCAAATCGCAGCTGAACAGTTTTTGTAATTGTTTCAGTGGCCGGTAACTTAATGCTGAGCAGTGCGAATGCAGCAATTTCTCTTAGTCTCTTATTTTCTCTGTAGGCAATGCAGCTGACGAGCTATTACAGCTAATTACAGGCTGCTTCCTTTCCAGCGTAGCTTCATTTAGCAACCGCTCATTTAGGTGCCGCGGCTGCCAAACTCACCTCAGGGCAGCACGGACTCTTAAACACAAACTTCAAAGCTGGTACTGTTTTCCACCCACTTTAAACCCAGATTAAGATGTCTCGAAACCATTTAAAAATCTGGCAACATAATGACACCATATTGCAGCACAATAACTCTTCCTGAGGTATAAAAACGATAGTAGCCGTAGGTAAACTGTATTTGGCAGAAATAGAGAGTATGCCAGTCTGGAATAGAGATTGTGTGCTATAAAATAAATGGGGCTATTATCAAGATTGTGACTAGGGCTGGACAAAATTAAATTAATTAACCAACCCAAGGAAGAAAGATAAAAAGAAGTTACAAAATGGTCACCTTAAAAGTATAAATTAGTACCATTTGAAAGGATATTGATCCATTGACAGTTTTGTATTTTTTTCCCTCAGAGTGTTCATTTCTATTCACCAGTGTAACTAGGCATGCCTGAAATCTATGACAATATTTTTCAAAATATATTTTTAAATATATTTATATACAATATTTTTTAAAAAATTAATACTTAATACATTTTTTTTTAAATTATGTAAAAAGTTAAAATATATTTTACAAACATTTTTAAAAAAAGTATTAAAAATAAAATTTTAAAATAGATTTTAAAATACGTATATATTTTAAAACTTTTGTTGTAATATAAGAAAAACAGATTTCTGATCTGATCATTTTTTTATGGATTTTTAAAATGGAATTTAATTATTTATTTATTTATGATAAATAATTATGGTGATATTAATAATACATAACAGTGATGTTTATTAATAAATTAATAAATATTAATTCTATAAATAAATATTAATTATATAAATAAATATTAATTTTAACATTAACTTCACACATAAAATCACACAATATCAACTATCAATGCCATGTTTGCTAAATAAGTTTAAATTAAACATGAAAACAGTTTCTATAACTTCCATAATGTGATGTATATAACAGGATATTCAACAAGAAAATAAATTTAGGGCAGATTTGACTTCCTGAGTGTCAAATTGGTTTCAAGCAGTGTTGTTCTGCTGAAATATACTTTGCTGTACCTCAAACTTCCAAATATTACTAACATGCATTGTGTTTATTCCCTGTGTTGCACATTTTTGGTGAGCTGTTGTTTACAGCAGCTTGATGGAATGAGGACACCATCATTTCCATTTAAATGAGAATGATGTTTCTCCTTTAATGTAAGAATAACTAAATTGTGGGAATTCAGGAGAGCCTCGGTGCGCCAACAGGAGCATTATGAAGAAGTCCATCAAATCCTAAATAAAATTAGCAGGAAATACTCAATTAAACAATGCTATTGTATCATAACACTGAGAAAAGGTATATGATTTACAGTCTTTGGTTTTCGAGAGCTTGTGTAAAGCCACAAACACAAAGAACTAGCAACAGATGAGATGTCTGGCAAAATATTACACTAAGTACTGCTGGGTTTACTACACTGACAAAAGCAAAGCAATGAAACAGAATAAGAATGGTGTGAGCGGTTTGTTTGTGATGGTCTACTGGCTGATCACAGAAAAAGTGCTTCAGAAAAACTTATTTTTCACTTTCTTGAAGAAACAAAACAGCTATGAATATTTCAGGAGCAAAGAGAAACAAGTTAAAGATTAATATTTATTCTCCTGGAGGTATGATGGTTGTTTTTGCAATTTTTAAAAAATAAATTAATAATTTTATTTAGCAAGGATGCATTAAATTGTAAAAAAGTGACGTTTATAATGTTACAAAAAAATTCAAATAAATTGTGTTCTTTTAAACTTTCTATTAATCAAAGATTCCAAAAAATAAAATATGTTCCCACAAAAATAGCAAGCAAAACAATTGTTTTTAACATTGATAATAATAAGAAATGTTTCTTGAGCAGCATATTAGAATGATTTCTGAAGGATCATGTGAGACTGAAGACAAATCTGCTTTGAATCACAGAAATAAAGTATATTTTATAATATATTCAAATAGAAAACATCTAATTTAAGTTATAATAATATTAAATGTTTTTACTTAATTTTTAAGAAAATAAACAGCCTTGATGAGCATAAATTACTTTAAAATGTTTCAAAAATGATCCCAAATTTTTGAATGGTGTATGACTGTGACTGTGTGTATTATATGTGACTTTGCTGGATTGCTTTAACCTTGATGTTGCCTATTGAACTGTTTCCATAAACTTAACTTTACCTGCAGATTCCTCAGGCTGAAACGCTCTGAATGTTTTCCTTTCAACTGTTCCCATGTTCCTGAGCTCGGACGCATATCAAAGGCCAAACACTGTACGCCTGAGATACACTGCGCCAAAACTTTTTAAATAACTACAAAACTCTTGAACATTTAATACTCGGTGGAAAGTGCTGGCACAGATTCCTGCCGTGCCACACAATCTGCTGCTGGGGAATATACAGTTGTCATTTCTACAGTTGAAAATAGACATCAAGCGTGGGAGTGCTTTGACAGCACAGCGGAGACCCAGACGAATCACGCAGCCATCATCCTCTTACTGTCAGCGGCTGACGGAGTGCAGAAATACGCCGGGATCCCTAGTTTTCAGACTCATTTAACCGCTATTAGCCTGACAACCATTAGTGCTACAACAAAAGAGATGCGGCTCAGGAGAAACTAATGCGTAATAGAGTCTCTCTAAACACAAACATAAAAATGACCATATTAACGGACATACTGTAGATTGAGAAAGCCTCAAGTATAATATAAACACATTTAAGTTAAAACTGCTCATCCTTAGTAAGACAAACATTTATGTGAGGGTAATATTTTTCGTGTACACATCAAATAATCATCAATTAATTATAATGACTCAAAATCTATTTTTAAAGAATTAAGGTAAAAAAAAAAAAAGTATTTGGGGAGTTGCAATTAATAATAATAATTAATAAAGATTACTAATAATTAATTAATATGAATCAATATTGACTTAATTATGCTTATTTATAAATATTGAATTTTTGTAGAGTTGCACCACAAGACATTTTACAACCTGAACTAATGAAATGAAAACATTAAAATTAAATTCAATATGAAAAACATGCTCGTCATAGAAGCGGTGTATCCAAGACATTGCACAAATTGCATTTTTTATGTATTTTTAAATAAATGAATATACATGTTAATTATTATTAATATAATTGATGAAATATATTAATATTAATGTAATGATATTTATTAATTTAGAAACTAAGTTTTGGGGAGTCACACCACATGACATTTTACATCCTAAACTAACAAAAAGTAAAAAATATATAAAAATTAATATTAATAATTATAATATGCTCATCATAGAAGTGTATCCTAAGTTATTGTACAAATTGCAATTTTAAATATATTTTTAAATAAATTAGTATGAATGTTAATTAATTATAATTAATATTAATAATACATAACAGTGATTACTAATAATAAATGAATAAATATTAATGTTAACATGCTAGCAGCGTTTATTAGTTTATAAATATCATTAACTTTTGGGGAGTTGCACCATGAAACACTTTAAAACCTGAAATATCAAAATTAATATTAATAATTCTGACATGAAAAACATGCTCATCACAGAAGACGTGTATCCAAGTCAATTGCCATTTTAAATATATTCTTAATAAATTAATATTAATGTTAATTAATTATAATTCATATTAATAATACATAACAGTGATTACTAAAATGAATTAATAACTATTAATATTATCATAGCAGCATTTATTAATTTATAAATATCATTAACTTTTGGGGAGTTGCACCATGAAACACTTTAAAACCTGAACTACTCAAAAGAAAATATCAAATGAATATTAATCATTCAGAAATGAAAAAAAAAATGCTCATCATAGAAGAGGTGTATCCAAGTCATTGTATGTTTTGAATAAAGTCTTTTTGAATAAAGCAATCTTAATGCTAATTAATTGTTTAATTATTATTACCTTAAAGATTGATTCACAGGTATTACGTTTTTGTTTTTTCTCAGGTGTCACACATAACATGACTATCGGAAAATATAAAAATTAATATCAGACATTCAGAAAAAGAAAAAAAAAAACATGCATCCAAATCACTGTACAGATTGCATAGTAAAGTATTTAACAAATTAATAAATAGGACAAAAGAATAATCTAGTCATTGACCCGTCAACAAATATGAGGCTGTTATGTTAACTGTGTTCACCGTTTAACTATTGTTTATGATGAAACATTGCACTTTCCAGTGGGAAAAAAATCAAGAAACAAGGCTTGTGAAAATGAGTTACTTGGTAATAAAGTACACTGAACAGATCAATCTTCCCCCCCTCACAACCTCATTGTTATTTATGTCAAATGAATATGGTTCTAATGGGAAAAGCCACTAACCTGAGTGACACCGTGCTTCTGTTTCGATGCACACACACCACTTGTCGAGACTGGTAGCCTATTTCCATATTCCAGAGGATCATCCTCTTGTCGATTCAGCCTGTTGCGGTTCCTTTTGCTCTTGATGAGCTCGCGCATCTCCGGGTCTCGGTTCCCTTTCCTCTCTTTGGCTTTCCGCCGGCGGGCTTGGCGGGCGGTGCGCGAGGGGGCGGCAGAGGAGGTCGGAGGTGACGGTAAAGAAGGCAGCTTGCACTCGCTCCATCCACCAACTTTCAGACTGAACACTGTCTCTCTGCCCTCGCAGGCCCTCGGCGCACACGTCTGGAACTCCGTCAGATTGGGGCAAGGAAGCCCGCCGAACAGCGGCGGCGCCACGACGGAGCGCACGCGGTTCTGCAGGCCCAGCCCGCAGGTCTTGGAGCACGTGGTCCACGGGGTGAACTCGGTCACCACACAGTCTTGAGGGCAAGGAATTAAACAGGCCTGTTCCTGCCGGGGTTTGGGCTCCAAGTACTCACAGATGGCGTGGTCCGCAGCCGAGCCGTCCGCCTTGAGCACACAGTTCACCTCCCGCGTCTGGATGCCCTCTTCGCCCTGCAGGCAAACGCCCGTGCGGCCGGTGCGCAGCGATATGGGAACACACTGGTTCCACGCGCCCAGCCGCCAGTCGTACAGGTCCTTGTGCCAGTCGCAGACGCGGAAGCAGCTCTGTTGGTTGACCGGCCGTGTGGACTGAAGGCAGTTGGTGTGAAGGGTGGTCCAGCCTTCCACATGAGCGCACCACACCGCCCGACTCTGACTGCCTCCTGGACCGCACTCGCTGCCCATACATCTGCCCCATGGACCTGGAAAAAACACACCAGTTAGTCCCAGAGAAAATGCATCATAACGATGCTGACTAATAAGATACTTTTAGAAGTTAAAGCCATTATGCACTGAGAAGCTTATTTTATATATCTATCTCTATATCTATATATATATCTCTATCTAGATAGATCTGCATCTAATATGAAGATTTGCTGCTCAAATAACATTTCTTATTGTTATAAATGTTGATAACAGATGTCCTGCTATATATTTTATAGTCATTATACTTTTTCAAAAGAACATTTATTTAAAAAAATTTTTTAGCATTATAAATTACTTTGTCACTTTTGATCAATTTAATGCGTCCCTGCTGAATAAAAGTATTAATTTCTTTAAAACTATTTTTACTGACCTCAATGGAAGCCTGTTTATGCCACAATGAAAGAAGGTAATTGTGACTTTACAACTCACAATTCTGAGTTTTCCCTCGCAATTTTGAGTTTATAGCTCTTAATTCTGACACTTTTTCTCAGAACTGAGAAATAAACTCACAATTCTAAGATAAAACATTGCAATTACCTTATTTATTTTTTACATGACAGAAACAAACTTCCATGGACCCCAAACTTAGGTGATCAGATTTAAAATGAAAGATTTAACTTTAAAATTAGGAAACTAAAATGACAAATGTTTAATACACAATATTTGTGTGTGCTAATACTTTTAAATCTAATTAAACTGCAGCATGCAAACTCTTTTGTGAAGTGCTATTTGTGAGTTGCTGCCTATGTGTGACGTTCCAAATCATTCTCTTATGAGACACCAAACCCAGTTTGGATGCTGCCTCAGAAAGCAACTGTGTATGTAGGCAACAGACAGCGAGGCGGCCCACTAAGTGCTGGAACAGAGCCACGGTGTCAGGTTTACACACTTTGAAATTTGAATAGGTTCACTTTTGTACCTGACTGATCCTTAAGGTGATAATCTGAGTGTTGGCCTAATTAACTATTTGGCTGTGAAGCAATTAGGCAGTCAAAACGAGTTAATCACCGCTCAGTACCTGCTGCTTTGTACTACTGGCAGCATCAAACTCTAAATAGAGAACAGGAACAGAAGAAGCAACATGGGCTCTAATTTTGGGATCACATCAAATGCAACAAATTGTTCCAAACATAAACGGAGTATGAATAAATGCTAAACATCAGGCAAAACAGGAAATATAAGACCAATGACATGCAAAACAGGCTACAAAACTGAAAAATAAAAGGTTATGCATTACAGAATGATCTTTTCAACATGTCATTACAGAATGAACTTTTCAACACAGCTTGAAAATTCCCATTTGAGGTTTAACCATTAACTTTATTTAACCTTATTTGAGAAAATAGCCTAAGAACTGACGTATCAGTAAAAATAGGTATGTCTATTAGTGAGTTTCTGAATAATTACAGTTTTGTTTTCCTACCATGATTCTCTTTATTTTATCATGGTAACCACAGTTGGGGGGGGGGTCTTACTGCAATTAAAGGGCCATTAAATTCATTTCACCTCCAAAAGCTTTTTTTATTCCTTTTTATGACAGTTGTGATTAATTACCAGTTTTACTCCCGTAATAATAAATGAAATGCAAAGCATACATAGCATATTGTAGAGGCTCAAGAATCAGTGGTTTAACAAAAACAGCTTAAACCAAGAATCCAGCGAGTGCAAACAGCAAAGCATGACAAATAGAGATCTGTAAAGACAACAAGGACTGTGATTGTGCTCCAGGGGCTCAATCTCACAGCCACATTAGAAAATGAGGCTTTATTACCATTAATTTTCACTGTATTACATTAGCTGTGTCACCATAACAGTGTTTCCATCTCACATTCCCCACATTCAGCAACTCCTGCATGATAAATAGTGGTCCATGTAATGAGGCTAAATAATAATCCATCTCAGAAGGTTCTTGCTCCAAACGCGGCCCATCATGTTAAACAAGAGCAGAGGAAATTGGAATTTTTGTAAAGCATAGTATAAAAAGTATTTGACAAGATTTTGCCATTTTTTATTGCCATTTGACACCAGTGTATTGATATGCATTTGATGGTTGCTGAGATGTTGGAACGGAAGTTACTTACTGACCCAAGTCAGATATTCTGGTCCTTTTTTCTTCTTCCAGTTTTATCACTTGTCAGATGAAATTAGTAAGTCTGCTTATTAACAAAAGTAATAGCACATCTCCTTTACATAATTTGAAGCATCATTATTTTCCATTTCAAAAATAACAATGGGGAAAAAAAAGACGAGTAGCTTCACAAACATCACTAATAACATTATATCATAAGACCAATTGACCAACCACTCATTCCACCCACTCACTAGTTCTAATTAACATAATTTGATGTAGAGGGTGGGCGGCCAGGCTGTGTTTACTCTGCAGGTCACTATGTTTCATTACGGCTTTGAAAGGCAAAGAGAATGTCATAACAGTGATGCTATTGTTAACTGAAACTAAAAATAAATAAAGCTGAAATAAAACTTGAAAAAACTAACTGAAATAAATAAAGCTCTAAAATTATTAAAACTGAAAAATAAATGATTTAGTTTATAAAAACATAAAAACATAAAAACAATAATAATAATAATAATAATAAAATGGCAGAAACACATAGCAAAATTAAACTAAACTAAAAAAAATAAAAATGATATATATATATATATATATATTAGTGCTGTCAAACGATTAATCATGATTAATCGCATCCAAAATAAAAGTTTTGGTTTACATAATGTGTGTACTGTGTATATTTATTATGTATATATAAATATACACACATGCATGTATACAGTATATTTAAGAAAAATATGTTACATTTGTATATTAAATATATTTAAATGACAAATTATATGAATATAAATATATACTGTACATGTCAATACATGTAAATATTCTCCAAATATATGCTGTACGTGTGTATTTATATATACACATAAATATACACAATACACACACATGTATTATGTAAACAAAAACTTTTATTTTGGATGCGATTAATCGTTTGACAGCACTATATATAAATGACAGGATGGCAGGTATATATAAAAATGTCCAAAACTTTACTAAAATTAAAATGAAAACTGAAAATATAAAAATAAAGGCAATAATTCAAAATGCTATAGTTTCAGGACCAATTCTCAGTATTAACTAGTTGCTTGTTAGCATGCATATTGGCTGTTTATTAGTACTTATAAAGCACATATTAATGCCTTATTCAGCATTACCATATTTTAGATCCATTTTCCCATACCTAATCTTAACAACTACCTTACTAACAATTAATAAGCAGGAAATTAGGTGTTTATTGAGGCAGAAGTTAGTTAATAGTGAGAATCGGTCCCCAAACTAAAGTGTGACCAAAATAACACTACTTCTCAACAGCTTTGTTTCAGCTGCCTAACTAGACAGCATTTTAAGGTATCATAAGCACACGTCTGACACGAACAGTAGATTATGTTGCCTTCAAAGAAACCTTGATTTGGCCACATTCTAAAACACTTGAGGGTAAAGAGGTTGACAGAAATGCATTTAACACTGAAAACAGTTCAGTGTACTTAAAATGGAATATTTCACTCAATATTAGTGTGACTCTAGAGGTGGTAAAAGTCCCACCTACTTAAAGAGAAATTACCAATAGCATCTAAACTTTTCAAGAAAGACCAATCATGAGCTCTGAGGTGATTTACCAGTTCTGTATGAAGAAAAATGAAAAACTGGGCAGTCACTGTTAGGGTTGGGTACCGCGGTACCAATATGTACCTTGTCATGTACTAGCCGAATCAGAACGCAATTTCGGTGCCTCATTTCGGTGCCATGCCTGAGCGCGATTAAAATATTTGTACTTTGTTTCTCCGAAACGCACGTAAGAAGCATCAAGGCCATGCCTAAATGCATAGTTATTGCGTTCCTACACTAAATGAAGTCTGTGAAGTTTAGCAGAGAATCGCAAAGCAGCTACGCACTTCTGACAGCAAAATGGAAATATTTCCATGGCTTTCTAACATTTCAATGGAGCAAAATAACCTATGTTATGCATTACGGAAAACAGGCGCAGCATCTCTGTCAGCGGCACAAGCCTTTCTGTCAGACACTGTGAGCGCGAGCCGCTTTAAACTGAAGTCTACTGTATCTTCAGCGGCAGTTTTTTTATAGCCCTTCATATAAAGCTTGTCTGACAAATTGAAACTATAAACTATTATGCACTTTCTGTTCAGTCTGTGTCCTCATCAACAGACTCGTATCAAACTAGTATATCACTGTATTGCTTCATAATCAAACTATCGATTATAAAGAATATATCGAATATACAAACTGTATATTAATAGCTTTAATTAAAATGCCTAAAGCTAGATTCTCTTGTATTCGTGTTTTTAAACCTGTTTAAACCAACTAGAACATTATAACGTTTTTAGTCCACAACACCAGTTAAATGCTTCCTTTTGTAATCTGACGTTTTTAGCTTCTTGTCCAGTTAAACCTACTTAATATGTTCCAGAATGAGGCTACTAAGCATTGATTACAATGGATTTTAAATATACTTAATTATGAAAATACCAGAGATGGCTACAACAAGCTATATATTGTCTTTAGTCATGTATTTGTTTTATCATTCAAAGACGCTTATATCTTCTGTTTACTCAGTTATCATAGCAATGCCTTTCTCCATATTGGGGATTGGGAGCTTCATTAGATTTACATATACAGTATCGGTTCAGGCACCGTTTAGGCACCGGCACCGTTTTAAAAGTATCGATTTGGCACCGGTATCGGAAAAAACCCAAACGATACCCAACCCTAGTCACTGTCTATTGCAATCCACTGTGAGATGATTTTCTCAGAATGCTATTTGTGCAACATCTGAAGCTCCTTTATTCATGTAGAGCGTTTCAAATCAGTCACTTTGCAGTTCCACTCCAGTTAGGATGCTGTCTTAGAAGGCAGCCATCTATGTAGGCACCAAACAGGAAGGTAGCTCACTAGAAAGAGAACTACAGTGGTGTCTGCAGAGTCAAAATTAACATCTATTAATGCAAATAAGCAAACACTGTTCACAGAGCTGCAGAGAGACATATCGCAGCATACATTTCTCCATTTATGTCTCAGACTTAATGACTGTGTGACGTGCTTCCTCCAATGGTGGGGGGGAGCAGAACTGCTGTCGCTTCCCAAGGCTAATCGTCTTTGGGAAAAGCAAGAATAAACACAATCCCTACACAATGGCTTCACCGAAAACAAAAAAAGATTTCACTTTTATGTCTCCTGACTCCCCCACAGGTTTAGAAAGAGGATTTCGAGACTGTGGTGGTCTGCGGAACGTGAAGAGCTGTGACATGAAAAGCTCCAAAATATGCTAAATTAAAGGTGCAGCAGGCCGTTTTGTGAAATATGTGTCTTGAGAAATTACACCTTGATTTTAGACTCCACAAACCTTAAAAATTAAAATAAATAAGTTTTAAAAACGTGTATTTAAAAAATAAGTATTTTTATGTGTCACTATAACGGAACTTATATATATTTTTTTTTATCTAAATATTTTTTTCCTTAATCTTTCTTGAATCTCCAGAGACGCAACTCATTTGTGATACCAGTATGATGTAATATTTTGGTGATACTTCCATCTGCCCACACTGGGGTCATTGTGAGAGGATCAGGCCTGCAGTGGGTCAGGATTGATCAGTATCTCACACATCATTATCTCCTGTGCTTCGGAGGAGACGCCAGCTGTCATGATAAAAGGTAATTCTGGCTGACAAAGTGCTGGTCCATCAGTGTCTGACAGGTGTGTGGGAAACAGCGTGCAGACAATTCAGACTCTCAGTCAAACGGACCCACAGTCCAGTTCATAGAGAGAAGCATTTGATGAAAATACATCACCGCTTTTACCATTAATAATATGCATGTGATCATGTATTAGAGATAGATGGGTTAGGGATGAAAAAACAACAACAAAATAACCTGGATTTAATGGTGCTGCAAATGTAATGGTGTACAGAAGATGCACAGAAGAGGCTTGCTCTTTTTTAGCCAATCAGAAACACTCTCTCTGTCGGTCAATCATTGTGGTGTTTGGGTTTGAGAGGGCCGGGTTTTAAAGAGAATGCATGTGAAATGGTTCAAATCAATTGCAGAAACATTAATATAATTAATGTTTCAGCAATTACTGAAAGCAGGAGTTGCTGAGATGCAACAAGCATGTCTGGTTAATAACCTACTGCACCACTGGAGGCCAAAAAATGAGTTCTCATATCTCTGATATCTCAAGTGTTTCTCCTAAACACCAAAGAGAAGAAGCTGGAAGCAAATGGAGACATAATACATATTATAAACAGGAAGTCTTACACGTTTCAGATAGATAGATAGATAGATAGATAGAAGACAGACAGAAGAATGATAGATAGAATGACAGATAGAAAAATACATAGAACGATAGATAGAACGATAGAACGATAGATAGAATGATAGATAGACCGATAGATCGAATGATAGAACGATAGAATGAACGATAGATCGAACGATAGATAGATAAAATGACAGACAGAAGAATGATAGATAGAAAAATACATAGAACGATAGATAGAATAGAACAACAGATAGAATGATAGATAGAACGATATATAGATAAAATGACAGACAGAAGAATGATAGATAGAATGAGATAGAAAAATACATAGAACGATAGATAGAACAATAGAACGATAGATAGAATGACAGATAGAATGAGATAGATAGATGGATAGAACGATAGATAGATAGATAAAATGACAGACAGAAGAATGATATAGAATGATAGATAAATGTAGATAGAAAAATACATAGAACGATAGATAGAACAACAGATAGAACAATAGAACAACATAGAATGATAGATAGAACGATAGATAGATAAGCAATTCACATTTATTTTATAGTTCTATAATCATACTCTGTTAACAATTCATACATTTGTTTTAATTTTCAATCCTGCTTTAAAAAAGGAATGTTAGGAGAAACAACTGAGCTGAAGCTGATGGATAAATGAACCACAACTGAGATCCCTGAAATCTCCTGAGCTCTGAATCTCTGATCAATTGTGCTCAGATCAGTCTGCTGAATAAGAGCAGGCCTTCATTAACAGCTCTGTGAAGTGATGCTTTTGTCTGATGCATTCAGAAGACGTGTGTTTGAGTGCAGTGAACCACTACATCAGAGATGCTAGGACAAACTGCATGAGTTAAACATGAGTATCCTTAATCAAAATGTAAAACAAGAAAAAACACTCAATTTGTATAATGCACTGAACTTGCACTAGACATCTCTGATAATGTCTTTCAAGTCACTTTACATGAATATATTCCCCAGATCAGCTGCTCTTTGCATGTCGAAATGAAAAAGATACATACGTTTATTCGTCCCTGTTCCAGTCGGCTTCAGAAGGGAGTCAATCAAATGCAAGAAAACTGACCCCAGGCAAAGACCATTAAATTCTTAAGCAAACTGTGAGCTTCTTAGGACGTTCTGAAGATAAATCCAGTCATCCATGTGCCTTCAGCCTTTCAACATCCCGGCTTTTGCACATTTCAAAGTAAACTTCCACCAGAGCAGTCCGATAGTGACGCTCCAAAGGCAAACTCACACATAATGCTACAAGTTATGAAAGCCATCTCTTCCATCTTCATTTAACATGAGCTTTTGCCCTAACTAGCCACAAAGAGTGACATTTTGTACTTCTTGTCTGTCATTTCACGCCTGTACCGCATTAAACATCAAATGCACTTATTTTTGTTTTCAGTGAGGTCTGAAATATTTCTAGTCACATGAAAGCAGTTGCATCACTCCTGGTTAGGATGCTGTCTTCACACTGTGGCCATTTATTCAGCACTAAAAACCTAAAAACACTCACCTGCCAGAGAATTTACAGTAGGAAGTCTGTATTTTCACACTTTCACATCCAATATTTCCTGATCGGCACTCCAGCAGTAAAATATCAAAAGGTCAGCGCGTAGCAATTCGTCTCTGTGTGCTCGGCAGGGTTGTAATAAAGGGTCGAGCTCCTAGGAAGTGAGCACCATGGGAGAACATCATAATGCAGTTTCACTACTAACAAATTCCCTATAGCTGAACAATAAACAAGGGGTTTTCAAACCTTTACTACAATATAAACCAGCTATATATTTTCATATACTGCAGTGGTTATGCAAAACTGTAAAAGAACAGTCATATTTGTACCCAGTATAAAAGAAATGTAAATAAATTTTCACAGTAGCCTATTCAAAGGAAGCTTTATAGAAAATGCTATACAACCATATATTAATTTTTATAAAAGAACCAAGGCTGCATTAATTTGATCAGTAAAACCAGTAATATTGTGAAATATTATTGCAATTTGAAATAACTGTTTATTTTAATATATTTCAAAATGCAATTTATTCCTGTGATGCAAAGCTGAATTTTCAGTATTTGCTGCTCAAGAAAGTGTATATCTATCTATCTATCTATCTATCTATCTATATGTATTCCATGGTCTGTCTGAATACTGGATTCTGATTGGCTGGCAGGTATGCAGTATAACCGTTTAATGCACAGGTAGTTCCAAGTCAGTTTAATCACCGTTCTATATTAATGCGCTGCTTTAATTGATGCACACTAACTAACACGCATCACTCGCTAACACACACAAAGAGGGAGAGGGGGAGAGAGTTCGGAGATCGCAGATCACACACAGAAACTTGCTGTCAACGCTGCCCAGCAACTTTTATGAATAAAATAGCCTAGATACTAGATCGCTACATTATATTCCTTAGAGACGAGGTAGTAAACTCGATATTTTTGAAGCAACTAAACACGGCCTGATTGTTTGTAGAGAGGCACCCAGACGCAGGTAACGCACACACAATTGCATCTCTCTCTCTCTCGATCAATAATTCATTAAAATAAATGCTATAATTAATTCAAATAAATGTGGTCTTACCGCACTATTTCATCTCTGTGTCTGATTTGAAGCGGGCAGAATGCTAGCGTTAACTAGCTGTAACTGATGAAACTAACCTCCGCTTCAGGCGGTTCTTTGCCTCCACGTCGTGCATTAAAATCCTTTAATGCACGGCTAGCCCTTGATTATCCCTTACATATACATATATATATACCAATTTATACATACATATACATATAATTCACATATTGGTCATACATATAAATATATATACTATATATATATTTCAATACACAAGTTTACACATATTCACAATATATACATTGGGTACGGAAAGTATTCAGACCCCCTTAAATTTTTCACTCTTTGTTATATTGCAGCCATTTGCTAAAATCATTTAAGTTCATTTTTTTTCCTCATTAATGTACACACAGCACCCCATATTGACAGAAAAACACAGAATTGTTGACATTTTTGCAGATTTATTAAAAAAGAAAAACTGAAATATCACATGGTCCTAAGTATTCAGACCCTTTGCCTGTGAACACTCTTTATATTTAACTACAGGTGCTGTCCATGAGTCTGATCATCCTTGGAAAGATGGTTCTACACCTTCATTTGAGTCACACCTGTGGATTATTGATTGGACTTGATTAGGAAAGCCACACACCTTGTCTATATAAGATCCTACAGCTCACAGTTTGCATGTCAGAGCAAATGAGAATCATGAGGTAAAGGAAGCCTGAAGGTCTCTCAGAGATGCTCAGAATTGTGTTTAAGTCAAGGCACAGATCTGGACTGGAAGGAAGAATTTGGGTAGGAAAAGGTTACAAGCAACAGGGATGACCGCAAACTTGAGAATACTGTCAAGCAAAGCTGATTCAAACACTTGGGAGAGCTTCACAAGGAGTGGACTGAAGCTGGAGTCAGTGCCTATCAAGATCACCACGCTCAGACGTCTTCAGGAAAAGGGCTACCAAGCCACGTTTGAACCAGACGACGTCAGAAGCATCTTACCTGGGCTGTGGAGAAAAAGAACTGGACTGTGCTCAGTGGTCCAAAGTCCTCTTTTCAGATGAAAGTAAATTTAGCATTTAATTTGGAAATCAAGGTCCCAGAGTCTGGAGGAAGAGCCTTGGAGAGAGGTAATCCATGTTGCTTGAAGTCCAGTGTGAAGTTTCCACAGTCAGTGATGATTTGGGCTGCCATGTCATCTGCTGGTGTTGGTCCACTGTGTTTTCTGAAGTCCACAGTCAACGCAGCCATCTACCAGAGATGCATTCGGGAGATTGGCACTGCCAAAGTCCTGTACCAAAAGCTGGTTCAATGACCATGGTGTTACTGTGCTTGATTGGCAGCAAACTCGCCTGACCTGAACCCCATAGAGAATCTATGGGGTATTGTCAAGAGGAAGATGAGAGACACCAGACCCAACAATGCAGAGAGCTGAAGGCCCACTGTCAAAGAAACCTGGGCTGGTTTCCATACCACCTCAGCAGTGCCACAAACTGACACCTCCATGCCACGCCGAATTGAGCCCGCAGTAATTAAAGCAAAAGGAGATCCTACCAAGTATTGAGTACATATACAGTAAATAAACATACTTTCCAGAAGGCCAACAATTCACTAAAAATGTTTTTATTGGTCTCATGAAGATTCTAATTTGTTGAGATAGTGAATTGGTGGGTTTTTGTTAAATTGAGCCTTAGCAAATCATCACAATTAAAAGAACCAAAGACTTAAACTACTTCAGACTGTGTGGATTGAATTTATTTAATACACAAGTTTCACAATTTGAGTTGAATTACTGAAATAAATGAACTTTTCCACGACATTCTAATTTATTGAGATGCACCTGTCCATACAGTCCCAACAGTATATTCAGCATGGTGGTGGCCAGCATCATTTAAGCAGTGATGGTTTTTCTGCAGGGACAGTAGACGACCCTTTCTCCCAATCGAGGGAAAGATGAATGCGGCCAAGTTTTTCACACTGGATTTGGGGATCCTCTGCCATTCCTCCTTGCAGATCCTCTCCAGTTCTGTCAGGTTGGATGGTAAACGTTGGTGGACACCATTTTTAGGTCTCTCCAGAGATGCTCAATTGGGGTCAGGGCTCTGGCTGGGCCTCAGACTGGAAGCTCTGTGTGAAGGTTTACCTTCCCAGTCTGAGGTCCTGAGCACTCTGGAGAGGTTTTCGTCCAGGATATCCCTGTACTTGGCCGCATTATCTTTCCCTCGATTGCAACCAGTCGTCCTGTCCCTGCAGCTGAAATAACTTGGCCAGCATGATCTGTGCCACCACCATGCTTCACTGTTGGGACTGTATTGGACAGGTGATGAGCAGTGCCTGTTTTCTCCACACATACCACTTAGAATTAAGGCCAAAAAGTTCTATCTTGGCTCATCAGACCAGAGAATCCTTCAGGTGTTTTTTAGCAAACTCCATGCGGGCTTTCATGTGTCTTGCACTGAGGAGAGGCTTCCGTCGGGCCACTCTGCCATAAAGCCCCGACTGGTGGAGGGCTGAGTGATGGTTGACTTTCTACAACTTTCTCCCATCTCCCGAATGCATCTCTGGCTCAGCCACCAGTGATCTTTGGGTTCTTCTTTACCTCTCTCATCCAAGGCTCTTCTCCCCCGACAGCTCAGTTTGGCCGGACTGGCCAGCTCTAGGAGGGTTCTGGTCGTCCCAACGTCTTCCATTTAAGGATTATGGAGGCCACTCTGCTCTTAGGAATCCTTAAGTGCAGCAGAATTTTTTTTTGTAACCTTGGCCAGATCTGTGCCTTGCCACAATTCTGTCTCTGAGCTCTTCAGGCAGTTCTTGACCTCATGATTCTCATTTGCTCTGACATGCACTGTGAGCTGTAAGGTCTTATATAGACAGGTGTGTGGCTTTCCTAATCAAGTCCAATCAGTATAATCAAACAAGCTGGATCAAATGAAGGTGTGAACCATCTCAAGGATGATCAGAAGAAATGGACAGCACCTGAGTTAAATATATGAGTGTCACAGCAAAGGGTCTGAATACTTAGGACCATGTGATATTTCAGTTTTTCTTTTTTAATAAATCTGCAAAAATGTCAACAATTCTGTGTTTTTCTGTCAATATGGGGTGCTGTGTGTACATTAATGAGGAAAAAAAATGAACTTAAATGATTTTAGCAAATGGCTGCAATATAACAAAGAGTGAAAAATTTAAGGGGGTCTGAATACTTTCCGTACCCACTGTATATATATATACATATACACATACATATACATATTTTTCTTTTTTTTTCTTTATTATTATAATTTTTTGGGGGGTGGGGTAATTGACCCAAATAACCAACCTTAATAAATAATTGATACAAAATAATTGGGGGGATTAAAAAAAAAACATCAGAATGTGTAATTTTTCAGGTGAACTAAATCTTTTAAACACCTTTGTTTCTCTCAAATTGTCTATGGACCCCCAGTTCCCTACTTAGCCACTCAGGCTAGGTCACTACACTAATAAAAGCTGTATTCCAGACCACTTATAATAAGTGCTGCTTTTGTCAGCAATCAAGATCAGATTGAAATACTCAGGGCAGCAAGCAAATCATACGGTTTTGACAGGCCACAGTATAATATGCCTCATGGATTTATCTGGTAAACACTGCGAGCAGCACCAACCCTCAGCACATCTCTCCAGTGTCAATGAAAGATTTATACAAGCCAATGTGTTCTACAGCACATGTTGTGATGGATCTGAAGGTGGGGATGTTGAGTGTCTGCTGGATTTCTCTCTGCCTCAGATGAAACCACACTCTGATGCATTTACAACAAAACTGAAAAACACAGGCTAAAAATCACCTGACTAGAAAAAGCGGTGTTGTGATTGACACAAACTAGAAATTTGCATGTACTTATTACTTTTGGACAAAAATGTATTCTTATTACAAGTCAATATATTTTCTGCTACAATTGTTTGCACCTTTATTGGAATTTCATTATTTCTATGCCAGTCTACATATCCTACCGGTCAAAACTAGGTTGGAATAATTCAGATTTATTGATGTTTATGAAAGAAGTCTCTTCTGCTCACCTAGGTGGAATTTACTTGACCAAAAATAAAATAAAAGCAGCAATAATCTGAAATATTATTATGATTTAAAATAACAGTTTTCTATTTGAATATATTGTAAATAGTAATTTATTCCTGTGATGCAAAGCTGAATTTCAGCATCATTACTCCAGCCTTTAGTGTCACGTGATCCTTCAGAAATCATTCTAATATGCTGATTTGCTGCTCAACATTTAATATTGTTATTATTATCAATGTTAAAACAGTTGTGCTGCTTATATATTTATTTATAATAACACTTTCATTCAGCTAGGAGGCATTAAACATATCAAAAGTGACAGTAAAAAACATTTATAAAGTTACAGAAGATTTCTATTTTGTATGTTTCAAACACATGCTGAACATAAGAACCATTAATAATAATCAAGAACCAGTATCAATAGAGCAGCAAATCAGTATATTAGAATGATTTCTGAAGAATCATGTGACACTGAAGACTGGAGTAATGATGATGAAAATTCAGATTTGAATCACAGAAATAAATGACATATTAAAATATACTCCAATTTAAAACCGTTATTTTTAATCGTAATTATATTTATTTCACAATAAAAGATTTTACTGTATTTATACTATATATTTACTGCAGACTTTAAGACTATTTAAAAAAATACGAATTATTCCAAACTTTTGACCGGTGTATCATTTAATCACCAGAATAAGCAGTAAAGTGGATCAGACTTTAAGCTAGTTAAAAGTCTGGCTATGCAAAACTAGCCGTATCAAGCAGCAGGGTCCTGTCCTGAGAAACATCTCATTTCTTTCATTATTCCTTCAGCTACAGCCTTAAATGGAAATTACAAAAGGAGAAAGTAGATGAAGCAAGAACATCATGTCGACGTGGGAAAGGAGATCGGTTCCTTCTGGCTCTGCCAAAGCTCTCCGAGGAAAATTCATTTATTCAGCATGGCTATGAATCCATACTCAGCAGGTGAAAATCTACGCTCATTTTTGCTCTTTGATGAGTAGAAATGTTCAATAAAAAGAAACATTAAAACAACATCAAAGAAACCCTCTGCTCTTGAGGCTGTAGATCAATATGGATGAACACGAGCAGTGCAATTGAAGCATGACCCATGATGGGAACATGAATCAACCGCAGCTTAGCTTGTGGAAAAAGAAAGCATTAATAGCAAAAACGAATATTAGAGTTTAATTTGTTTCAGGCGTAAACACTTTAATGCTGTTTTTCTTTATTTTGCCCACAGGCAGAGATGAGAAGTCACAGCAGTAAATATGAATACAGAGCCTGTGTGCAGCGCTTTGTTGATGGCGATCTGACATGCCACCTTCATGAGAAGCCTCCCTTGGGGCGGCTGGGAAGCGAAAAGAGGTTTTACCGCCACAGAAGAGCCAGACCTGACCGTTGTGCCCTTTAGATAAAAGACATTAAGTCTGGGGTCTGGAACGTGAGTGGCTTTGGCTCGTAAACAGTGAGAAGACGCTCTGGGGGAGAATGTTGTGTCTAAATAACAGACAGACCTGCAGCTACGGGACAAGGTGGAGCTTTAGTGATCTCCGCCCATGACGACTAAACTAGAGCCTCAAAAATGTTGGATTTAATTAAAAACATATATTTGAAAAAGTGGTTCATGCTACAGTGCCCTCCACTAATATTGGCACCCTTGATAAATGTGAGAAAAGGTGTCTGTGAAAATAAATCTTCATTGTTTATCCTTTTGATCTTTCACTCAAAAATTCACAAAATTCTAACCTATCATTGAAGTAAAACAATTGAAAGTGGGGAGAAAATCTCATGATGAAATAAATGTTTTTCTCCAATTCATGTTGGCCACAATTATTGGCACCCCTAGAAATTCTTATGAGTAAAATATCTCTGAAGTATATTCCCATTCATATTTACATTTTTTTAGCACACCAGGGTGACTAGGAGCATGGAATTGTCCAGCCATGACTTTCTGTTCCACAGGATTATAAATATGAGGAACACAAAGGCCAAATTCCCTTAATCATCCATCACAATGAGAAAAAACAAAAAATATATTTTGATGTGCATGTGCAAAAGATAATCGAGCTTCACAAATTAGTGAAGTGGTTTTAAGAAAAGAGCTAGAGCAGTGAACATTCCCATTTCCACCATCAGGGCAATAATTAAGAATTTCCAATCAACAGAAAATGTTACGAATCTGTCTGGAAGAGGACTGGAAGAGGATGTGTGTCTATATCGTCCTAATGCACGGTGAGAAGGAGAGTTTGAGTGGCTAAAGACTCTCCAAGGAACACAGCTGGAGAATTGTAGAAAATAGTTGAGTCTCGGGGGCAGAAAACCAAAAAAAAATTGACAAACAGCACCTACATCACCACATGTTGTTTGGGAGGGTTTCAAGAAAAATTCTCCTCACTCATCCAAAAATAATCTCCAGCATATTCAGATATCAGACACGACTGGAACTTCAAATGGGACTGGCTTCTATGGTCAGATGAAACAAAAAAACGAGCTTTTTAGCAGCAAACACTCAAGATGGGTTTGGTGCACACAGGGATAAAAAGTACCCCATGTGTACAATGAAATATACTGCTGTATTTTTTATGTTGTGGGCCTATATTTCTGCTGGAGGTCCTGGACATTGTTTTAGACACATGGCATCATGGATTCTATCAAATACAAACAGATAAAAAAATCAATAAGTGACTGACTCTGTTAGAAATCTTATAATGGGCCATGTTTGGATCTTCCAACCGTACAATAATCCAAATACAAACCTCAAAAACAACACAAAAATGGGTCACTGGGCACAAAACCAAGCTTCTGCTATGGCCATTTCAGTTCCCTGACCTGAACCCTGTAGAAAATGAGTGAGGTGAACTGAAGAGAAGAAGTATTAACATGGAGCTGTGAATCTGAAGGATCTGGAGAGATTCTGTATGAAGAAAATGGTCTCTGATCTCTTATCAGGTGTTCTCCAAACTCTTCAGGCATTATAGGAGAAAACTCAGAGCTGTTACCCTGGGAAAAGGACGTTGCAATAATTGGGTGCCAATAATTGTGGCCAACATGAACTAGAGAAAGCATTTATTTCACAATGAGATTTTCTCCCCACTTTCAATTGTTTTACTTCAATGATAGGTTGGAATTTTGTGAATTTTTTGAATGAAAGATAAAAAGGATAAACAATGCAGATTTATTTTCACAGCCGCCTTTGCTCATATTTACCAAGGGTGCCAATATTAGTGGAGGACACTGTATATTAAAGGAACACTCCACTTTTTTTGGAAATAGGCTCATTTTACACATCCCCTAGAGTTAAAAAGTTGAGTTTTACCGTTTTTGAATCCATTCAGCCGATCTCCGGGTCTGGCGGTAGCACTTTTAGCTTAGCTTAGCATAGTTCATTGAATCGGATTAGACCATAGCATTTGGTCATCAAAAATGACCAAAGAGTTTCGATAATTTTCCTATTTAAAGCTTGACTCTTCTGTAGTTACATCGTGTACCAAGACCGACCGAAAATGAAAAGTTGCGATTTTCTAGGCTGATATGCCTAGGAACTATACTCTCATCCTGAAAGTAGTCCCCAGCTATATCATAGGCTACTGAGCTGGGGACTACTTTCAGGCGCTGTGTCATATCACTGCACCTGCTGCACTCATGGTACGGCAGCAAAGTTCCTTTATTATTACGCCGGAATGAGAGTATAGTTCCTAGCCGTATCGGCCTAGAAAATCGCAACTTTTCATTTTCTGTCGGTCTTAGTATACGATGTTACTGCAGAAGTGTCAAGTTTTAAATAGGAAAAATATTGAAACTCTTTGGTCATTTTTGAGCGAGATGCTAATGGTCTAATCCGATTCAATGATCTATGCTAAGCTACGCTAAAATTGCTACCGTCAGACCCGGGGATCGGCTGAATTGATACAAAAACGGTAAAACTCAACTTTTTAACTCTTGGGGAGTTGGAAAATGAGCCTATTTCCAAAAAAAGTGGAGTGTTCCTTTAAGTATCATTCATAATTAAAAAAATTAAATAAAAATTATTTAAAAACAAATTCAATAAGCTGTATTAAATGTCTTTTAATAATTTTTACATAAATGCAATTTATTTTTAATAATTTGAATGCAGTCATATTCATTCAAAATGCATGCATTACATTTATAATTTATTAAACTTATTATTGAACTATCAATTAATATAAAATTATTATTTCTGTTATTTCCAAACCTGATTTAGCCATAATACAATTTTATACTAATATATACAGTCAGGTCCATAAATATTGGGACATCGACACAATTCTAACATTTTTGGCTCTATACACCACCACAATGGATTTCAAATGAAACGAACAAGATGTGCTTTAACTGCAGACTGTCAGCTTTAATTTGAGGGTATTTACATCCAAATCAGGTGAACGGTGTAGGAATTACAACAGTTTGCATATGTGCCTCCCACTTGTTAAGGGACCAAAAGTAATGGGACAGAATAATAATCATAAATCAAACTTTCACTTTTTAATACTTGGTTGCAAATCCTTTGCAGTCAATTACAGCCTGAAGTCTGGAACGCATAGACATCACCAGACGCTGGGTTTTATCCCTGGTGATGCCCTGCCAGGCCTCTACTGCAACCGTCTTCAGTTCCTGCTTGTTCTTGGGGCATTTTCCCTTCAGTTTTGTCTTCAGCAAGTGAAATGCATGCTCAATCGGATTCAGGTCAGGTGATTGACTTGGTTGCCATTGCATAACAGTCCACTTCTTTCCCTTCAAAAACTCTTTGGTTGCTTTTGCAGTATGCTTTGGGTCATTGTCCATCTGCACTGTGAAGCGCCGTCCAATGAGTTCTGAAGCATTTGGCTGAATATGAGCAGATAATATTGCCCGAAACACTTCAGAATTCATCCTGCTGCTTTTGTCAGCAGTCACATCATCAATAAATACAAGAGAACCAGTTCCACTGGCAGCCATACATGCCCACGCTACCACCACCATGCTTCACTGATGAGGTGGTATGCTTAGGATCATGAGCAGTTCCTTTCCTTCTCCATACTCTTCTCTTCCCATCACTCTGGTACAAGTTGATCTTGGTCTCATCTGTCCATAGGATGTTGTTCCAGAACTGTGAAGGCAAGGGACTGCTCATGATCCTAAGCATACCACCTCATCAGTGAAGCATGGTGGTGGTAGCGTGGGCATGTATGGCTGCCAGTGGAACTGGTTCTCTTGTATTTATTGATGATGTGACTACTGACAAAAGCAGCAGGATGAATTCTGAAGTGTTTCGGGCAATATTATCTGCTCATATTCAGCCAAATGCTTCAGAACTCATTGGACGGCGCTTCACAGTGCAGATGGACAATGACCCAAAGCATACTGCAAAAGCAACCAAAGAGTTTTTGAAGGGAAAGAAGTGGACTGTTATGCAATGGCCAAGTCAATCACCTGACCTGAATCCGATTGAGCATGCATTTCACTTGCTGAAGACAAAACTGAAGGGAAAATGCCCCAAGAACAAGCAGGAACTGAAGGGAAAGAAGACGGTTGCAGTAGAGGCCTGGCAGAGCATCACCAGGGATGAAACCCAGCGTCTGGTGATGTCTATGCGTTCCAGACTTCAGGCTGTAATTGACTGCAAAGGATTTGCAACCAAGTATTAAAAAGTGAAAGTTTGATTTATGATTATTATTCTGTCCCATTACTTTTGGTCCCTTAACAAGTGGGAGGCACATATGCAAACTGTTGTAATTCCTACACCGTTCACCTGATTTGGATGTAAATACCCTCAAATTAAAGCTGACAGTCTGCAGTTAAAGCACATCTTGTTCGTTTCATTTGAAATCCATTGTGGTGGTTTATAGAGCCAAAAATATTAGAATTGTGTCGATGTCCCAATATTTATGGACCTGACTGTATATATATATATATATATATATATATATATATATATATATAGTTTTCAGGTAATTAGCAAAGAATTAATAAGGGAGGGATGCACAGAAATTCTGGGTGATATGACCAGTCAATTACTTATTCAATAGTGTGTGAATATAATATAATATAGTATAGTATAGTATACAATATAAAACAAACTTGTAATCAATATGTTAGAATTATTTAATTTTACTATTGAAATATAACTCTATAAATACTGATTTTGAGAATTGCAAAAGATTAAATTTAACCATTACTTGTATTTTTAAAGATTACCTGATGCGTGCTCTAGTCTAGAGGACAGAAAGTAAACTAATTGTAAAAATACACAGAAATAAGTGTGCAACATTGAATACAAAATATAGTGATAAATTTAAAAATCTTTAAATAATAATAAAATATCACTGATAACCAATATTGCGGTGATTTATCATATTGTCACTTAAAAATGTATCTTGTGTTATACTGTGTATATTTATCTAAATCTATATTGTTCTAAATCTAAATATGTTATCCTATGAATATCCAGAGACAGCTGTAAATAAGCCATTCATGGGTTCATTTCCTTGAAATAAGTGTAAGACTGAGGTTTTTGAAACAATGTTCAGTTTGTTTACTACCTGACCAACAACACTCACTTGTTCAGTCGAGCTGTTTGAAAATGTCATTATTTTTTCCAATTCCATCTGGTGACGCAAATAGTTCACCTTAAAGCAACCTCAGCCCAGAGCTCAGTCTGATTGAACACTTGACATAAAACACACAATAAAACCAACAGATCACTGGCTAGCTCTTCTCCAGAACCTGTTATAAGACCATTTCACCTGCTAGCCTGATTTACGTCTTCCTGAAGTGCCTTTAAGGGGTTAAAGTAAGGATAAAGCAGTCAGGCATATGGAGGTCTCCTGTCTGCTCAGGTTATTCACCTCAAAGACCACATGACAGCTGGTAAAAGCAGCTTTGGGGTTCCTAAATAAGACTAGAGAGTTCCCTCAGGAGACGTTCCCATAGACCTCTTAAGAACAACCATAACACAAACACGCAGAGCAGGTACTTTTGGGTAATTTAGTGTAATACAGAGCATATCTGACAGATGTCAGGAAACCGTTCTTCATTTAAACTCCTGACTTTCCACCATAATGCTGAGGTTTAACACCTAATCAAAGGTCACACAGGACTCAAGCTAATTAGAGCAGACATAAACACTAAGGTCAGAGGGGTCATATATATATATATATATATATATATATATAAACTATTTATTTCATTGCAATATTTCTCATTTTCATTTAGTTTAAGATAAAATAAAACTATAGACAGTTAAAGAATAACGAAAATGACAAACACAAAAATTGCTAAAACTTTAACTAAAATTAAAATAAAAACAAAAAATAAAATAATTTAATTCAAAATATTAACAAAAACATTAATATATCAATGACACTAAAATAATTAAATGAAAGTCTAATATATATATTTTTAAAATATTATAATATATAAATAGATATTAATATATTTATTTTAAAATGTTTAATTAATACTTATCAAATAATTGCAGGAATAATTAAGAAATAATACACGTACATGGGGTCAGTATTATAAGTATTTAAAAAAAGAAATGTGAATCTTATAATTTTACACAATTGCTTACATAATTTTTTTTTTTTTTACTTTTGAGAAGCAATATTTGAGATGTCTACATTAATATTTGAGTTGTTGTACAATAATGTTTTATTTTCATTTATAATTTTAAGAATCACAGTGTTATGTTGTACATTCTAATAAAACTACAGAAGTCAGAAAGACTTTACACAGAAAAGGTTTTTCTACCAGGTTACACTATTTAAATATATATTTAGAAACTGAAAACCAATTACGCATGAAAATCTACTAATAAATACTGGTCAAATCAAGTACTGGTCTATTTCTATTTGTGCACTTGGGGAAAGTATGTTTCTAGCCTTAAAGCATAACAAAAGATTGCATAATTCACTCTGACCTGCTTTTACTGAAAGGTCACAGAACTTCTTAATGTGAGTCAATGTGATTCCCTTTTCAGCATAACACATTGTTGATTTGGTTTCAATATATGTATACACACATAAACGCACACACCCTGGCATTTGCAAATAATCTTGTGTAATGCTGCCATTTTTATTACGGAGCAATAAAACGTACCTCAGTAATTTAAGTCCTAATACATTCCTTGGCATTTGCAAATATTTTTAATCCAGCCATTTTTTCTATAACAACACAGCACACCGCAATAAAGCAGAAAAACACACACAACCCCGGTGACAGAGTGTGTAAATAGGGCACTGCTGACTAAGAATGAGACTCGCAAGGTTTGTGCTGCAGTCTTCAGGCCAGCGGGGAAATCTGCTCGGCTGCAATGCAGAACCACCGACAGGGATGTGAGAACGGATGGAAGCGGAGAAACTCACCCCAGGACTGCCGGGACGGAAAGCCAGAGGCGCAAGTGGGTCAAGATGGAGGGGCTGATCACATACGATTAGAGCGAAACAATCACAGCTGTGGGCTGAACTTCTCTGATCGACTGACACTTCACATCAGCCACCGTTTGATTTTCAGTGTGGATGGAACATGACATTTCCAGGGAAGATCATTCACAAACCAGCCCTGAAATGTGAATCTTTACACGCAGTGGCCCCCGAAAATAGATTTTGTGACATGTTTTCGCTCTATCCTTCTTTAAAACAAACGCCACTTGCTTTAATGTGTTGTTATCTAATGCAATGACATTTTAAGCGTGACTAAAGTGTCCAAATATGTTTTTGGCCAATTTAATATGCAGCGTTGCTGTAAAAATAACACACAGATATTTCAGTGCTGCTTCTGAATGATTTTCAAATATTTTTGGGGTTCACAGCATATTTAAGGAATATTCTGGGTTTAATGCAAGTTAAGCTTAACCAACAGCACTTAATGAAGTGGCACATAAAGTGACATAATAATGATTTTAATGATGGATTTCAATATAGCCACAAGACATCAAGCATATGGGTGTTTGTTAACATGATTTTAGTGTGGAAAAAATGTGTTAATAACCTTTTCTGTGTAAAGTCATTAAATTTTACAACTTTGTCACTCTAACATCCAAACACTGTGACCAAAAAACCTCTAATATTACTGTAAAAATGAGAATTAAAAAAAAACTTAGCTCAAATAATGCAAGTTTTAACAGAATTAATGTAAGTGCTTCTTTAAAATTATAAGCATCCACATTTCTGCTTTTAAATCTTTTAAAATGTGCATATATATTACATTATAATTATGTAATTATTTTAATATTTAATAATTAACCATTTTATACTATTTTAATATTAATATTAAATAAATTATATTTAATATTTTAATGATTAGTGTTTGAATATTAATAATTGTATAAAATAAAAAATATATTTTTATATTTATATAAAATATATTTTTATATTTATATTTATATTTAGTTAATTAAATTCAGTTTTTTTAAGGGATGAATAAAAATATTGTACTCAACATCATGCCACAAATATTAAATTCAATGATATTTAATAATATTTGAATAATTCAGTTTAATATCAATAATTTAATAAAAAAATTATCATTTAATAATTGCAATAATTATTTGTATAATTCATTAATTTTTGCTTTAAAGACCTCATGACAAAAATTAAGTTAAATGGGATAATCTTTTAATAATTAATATTTTAATATTTATAATTTAATAATAATACTAATTGTTATTATTTAATATTTTGAATAATTATTTTCAAAGTTAATTACAATTTTCCTTTAAAAAAGAAAAAAAAGGTACTCAACGTCATTCCATAAATGCTGTCGAATGCGCTTAACTTGTATTGAACCCAAAATATTCCTTAAAATTATGATCAAAATAACTATAACTAACTAATTTCCATCCAAGTCTGCTTTCTCATTTATGCAATGAGACAAAAACAAAAACACTCCATGCTAGACTTCTGAAAAGTCTAAATAGCTTTGCAAAAGATGAATCTATGTGAAAGGTTTTACTTTTATCACTTAAAGATGGTCTAAATTATGGGTAAAATGACAGTAATTTAAGGATTAGTCTCTCATCAGTGAGATAAGGCAACATTTCCCAAGCTTTCCCTCTCAAACAGAGACAATCACACCGGCTCACGGGGATTACTGAAGACACTCTGTGCCTTGAGCAGCACATTTAAAGGTCATGCATTTCAGTCTGTGACTTTACATTTATATCTACAGTACATAATATTAAAAACAAAATCTCACATCATGTCAGATTGGCCTCACTGCGTGAATGTGAATGTATATCAATGAATTCCAGTGCATCATTCATATACAAACTGATTATAAATTCATACTGTGATATAGACCACGTCTTCTTGCATTAGTGCAATCATTAGTCACACTTGCTTTGGAGGAAAAAAAAAGAAAAACATTTAGAATGCATTTTCTTCTCTTCCAACTAGAATATTATGTTCATCATGAAATGCTAGCATAGTGCTTACTTTACATTTCCATTTAGCAGATGCTTTTATCCAAAGCATATATTTAATCCTGTGTATTATTTTTAATAAATAATTTGTTAAAGTGTACACATTATGAAAATGCTTGCATGTAATATAGTTAGGCCAGCAATGCAGCATACTAGTAATTTATACAAGTTGGGTCTTGCATATAAAAACAGTTATTTGGCATTTTAATCTAATTTTATGAAAAATGGCTGCCATAGTACTCGTACTTCTACTCCAGTATGCAGTGCATGGTTCACATATTTATGTATGCATCTACTGAATGACCTATTACGTTCCTCAAAAAACTCAGTACACAACAGAGCACATTGCGTAGAATCAATAAAATTGACCTTTCATTTCCAGTTCTTGATTCATCATATTCATTGACAAAATTAAGGCAGTTTTCCACAAAACTGCATATGTAATAAAGTATATTAAACATGACATCTGGATGTCATTCACTGATTTAAACATGCATGCAATGTCATGTATGGAAACCGGTTTCTACCATGTAATAAAAAACTTAAAAAGGTAATTGTGACTTTTTATTCCTCAGAATTCCGAGATATAAATCATGTATACTGAATATTTTGGTAAATATAGTAGGTCACATTCCCTGTAAACAGATACATTGCATACTGTGAGTATACATTTTGCATACTGCAAAAATAGTATGAGAACTGCATGTTTGTTTACTGTCATCTCTCACATCGTGGGGAGAAATAAACCAAACACCAATCTGCACAGGGTTTGTTATTCTGAACAGCATCAGTAACAGAAGACACAGAGGACCATGGTGCAATAAATTCATGTCAAACACTGAAACTGAGCACAATGGGTGAATAATTCATAATTGAGTACTGCCGTCTCAATAGCTCATGAGTTCTGGAATGATGAATATCAAACCAAACTACTATGGCAGAAAGTGCCAGAAAACAAGTATAACACATAAACAGGACTGAAGATTTAAGGTCAACACAGAATGGTGTTTTACTACTGCAATATGTTGTATTTATGAGTAAAGCAGATTGTTCAAAGAAATAAACAAGTGCCTGATTATTGACTGTATCCATCAAAAATTGATTGGAACAAAAAAAGGTGGGCATTAAATACTAGAATAAAGCTTTATCTTTTCTTTGCAATGAAGTGCACCAATAAATAATGTAATGTAATATAATCGTACAACAAACAATGTTTGCAATTTTAGCAGGTTTCTGGCATAATACATTACTATTTATGCAGCTTATGCACAGTTTGCATAGTATGCAATTTTTCTGTATGCACAGAATATGAGCCAAAATATGAGTCAAATACAATATAACGCAATGCACACTACACAGCTTTCCATTTTCTGTTGGACAAATGCATTGCATGTAAAACCCGCTTTTTAAAAGATCCTTTTTATTGATTCATCGTTTGAAAGAACTGCCAAGAGTTTAGAGCATTTTAATGTAAAACTGTAATAAAAATGAAACGGATAACTGGATATTTATTAATAAAGTCAATGCTAAAGGTCAGGTTTTATTTCATGTTGACTTTAAGCTTGTTTGAAACAGATTTACCACCCTCATATCTAGATCAACTGGATAAAAAAAATCAATCTCTTAAGCTTAAAAGTGCTAAAAGCAAACATTGATTCATTTACGCTTGTGCTCGGCAAGAAATAAAATCTGAAGAAACCTAAATGTCATAAAAATGCAGCTTATTATTCCTTGCAGTGAAATGTTAAATGCTCCTGCTAATTTAAATCCAGAATGTGTTTGTGTGTCAAATGAAACTGTGAACTTCGAACGCAGCGCATCTGGTGATCAGAGCTAAATTAAGATGAGCATCTTGCTCAAAAAAAAAAAAAACACACGCACGTTTCTTTTATCTTCGGGGAGCTCAGTAGAAATTAGATTGAAGTGCATGACAGGCCTGTGATAAGCAGAGCAGATAAAAATAGCATCTCTGGGGAGCGTCTGGTGTTAAGACAGTGAGGTGGAGATCTGGTGTCTTTAGCCCTGTCCTCACCTCCTCTCTCCTAAAGAGGATGAAGGCTGACGCTCGCCGGGTTCTTCCAGTCCACACTCAAATCTCATCATTTGTCTCCAACGTATACAGCTAGAAATGCATGTTTATGATCATAATGTTGATAATGATTGGTTGCTTAGCCTGGAAGAACTGCATTTTAGGACATTTAATGGCAATTTCAGTGACACACTTTTGACATGACAAGAGATTTCAATCACTCCCAATTTCTGCATTTTATTAAAATGACATGATTTTTTACATAATTAAACACTAAATTAAAGGGCACCTATTATGCAAAAATAACTTTTATAAGGTGTTTGAACAGTTGTGTGGCCGCAGTGTGTGAAAACAAACAGCCTATAATGGTAAAAATCCACCCACTCATTTTTTTTATAATCCCAATAAATCATAAACAGTCTCTCGAAATGAGCAGATTCTCCCTATGTACACGTCACTGAGGGGAAAAAGTCCCACCCATTTGTGATGCTCTCTGCCCTATTAGCATAAACACAGCCCTGAGTGAGAAGCAGCAGTCCGCCATTACTGAAGATATACAATGTCAGTGCCAAAGAGGCTTTACAAGTGTTGTGTTTTGGGATGCACCCAGTGACGGCGCTACACCGGGGATTTTTGCAAAGTTTGATTCTGAAAGAGGGATCAATACCAACACTTTGTGCGTGAACGTCAGCTCCAGACAAAGCAAGCACGTCATATTTTGTTTTGAAATTGTCTTTCTGAAAGAGCTTCTTGGCACTCTGTAAAGCTAATTTTGCTAAAGCTACCATCGTGTCTGCCTGTTTTCACTGATGCTGCCTTCAAGTGCTACTAGAATAATCGTAAATAGGAATGTGGTAGTTAAAAATTGCATATGAAAGCAATGTGAGTCGATCGCTTGAGAGTTTCAGTGCATGAGATTGTTTGTTATTGCTGGTATGCCGAAGCATGAGCTCTTTAAGCTCTGCCCTTTGCATTTAGAGGGACAAACACAAAAACGGTGTGTTTTGACTCATACCCTAAAAGTGGCAACTTTAACAAGCTTTAAAAATGATGTTTTCAAAAATGTTAAATGAGAGATGTGTGTGTGTGTTTCTATTATTTTATTTTATTTTTTTATTGTTCATAAGACCAAAACCAGCATTCTTTGGTTTTCTAGCATCTTTTGCGTATTTGAACCCTTTCCAGCAGTGACTGTTTGATTTTGAGTTCCATCTTTTCACACTGATGAAAACTGAGGGACTCATACAACTATCACAAAAGTTTCAAATGTTTACTGATGATCCAGAAGGAAACACATTGCATAAAGAGGCAGGAGGGGGGTGAAAACTTCTAGATATTGAAGATCAGTGTAAAAAATTGCACTTATTTTGTCTTCTGGGAAAATTATTAGTATCTTCTGTAGATTCTGAAGAGTAGTACTAAATAAAAAAATATGATTTTTCAACAAAAGAAAAATGTACACATCTTCATCCTGTTCAAAAGTTTTCACCCCCTTGCGGCTGAAGCACTGTTTTTCCATCAGTGAACGTTTGCACCTATTATAAAACGTTTGAACCTTTTGTAATAGTTGTGTATGAGTCCCTCAGTTGTCTTCAGTGTGAAAAGATGGATGAGCCCATCTTTTCTGAAGAACAGCAGACCGTTTAACTGTTCAGGACCAACAAGGGACTCATGATCAACCATCACAAAACAAAACAGTCATAAATCATTTAGGTAATGACGCATAGTATTTAGAATCAATGCATGTAAACTTTTGAACAGGGTCATTTTTATAAATTCAACTATTATTTTGTCTTGTATACTATGTAAACATCTTTTATGCAAAATATTACATTATATACAGTATATATAATGATTTTAAATTATATTTCCAGGTTTTGAATGACCATTGTAACCCAGTAAGGACAAAGTCAAAGGCTAAAGAAATACAGTTACATCCCGCTTTGAAACCGATCCTCCAAAAAAATACAATATATCCAGGAAAAGAGAAGATACTGGAAGTCTAAAACAGCCTGTGTTTACGGTAGACTGACACAGCGCTTCAAATCAAGCACAACTCGAGTCATTGTAGCTGAAACACACTAATGGATGCGTCAGGCTTTCAAGTGCTGCGAGGGAACAACTTGAAAGAGAGAACAGGCATGTTGTGGGAGATCTCAGGTTCATAAGATGCACGCCTTCCAATGTGTGCCTTCACATCAAATGATTTCCACACAACTCTCAGGTTTAAATCGGCTAGATTTCGGCATGATTTACATTTGAAAGGGGTCAGTATAGGGATGCTTCTTGCGCCCATTAAAGAAGGAGTTTCACAATGTTGTAAACAAAACACTTTGTTTTTCCTCTCCGCTGCACTAAAACGATTCTTGCATTAGATGATGAGATTATTACATCAGAGGGAGGCTCATAATCGCTTGTGCATCTTCATTATATTTTGGCTGCACCATCAAACTCCTCCTGACTTCCTTTGATTCTACAAGCTTCAGTCCTTAGATTGCATTAGATTTTGTCCCATTCATCATCTTGTCTCATCACGTATCATGTTCAACGTGGGTGTGACAAATTGAAGGAATATCCCAGATTATGTACAACATAAAGTTAGCCGTTAGCAAATCATAATACTTCTGTAATCTGATATATTTCAAAGTGAAAAAGTGCAAGGTGGGATTTTTTGGGTGGTAGAATATGCGGGTTACCTACAATTGTGCAGTAAAACATGGCCCACATTATGTTTATACTTATTTCAAGTCAAGCTTATTTGTATAGCGCTTTTAACAATGCATATGGTTTTAAAGCAGCTTTATAGAAAATGAATACCTCTTCAGTGCTGAGGACATTTTCAAAAGTGCTGCTATATTTAATGTTACTCATTACAAAAACATCCAAAAAATGAGAGAGAACAGAGTATATGAGATTAAAAATACAGAGACGCATAGAACTGAACTCAGCAGGCAAAAACATCTAAGACGCAGAACACCAGGCAGTCGACTAGAACAAAAACAGGCTAATTATACTAGTACTAGTGACTCTACTTCAACCCCTTACAGCAAAACATGTCCATTTCATGATTTTAAGAGCACAGGTAATCAACTACTGCTATAAGAAAAACAATGTAATGTTTGTGATTTATAGACTACATTTCAGAAGTAAGTTTATTTATATAATTTCTTTAAACAAAAAACACTTTTATTTAGCAATATAAATAAAATGCATTAAATTGATCAAAAGTAACATTATTTACATTTTACTTTTTTTTTTAACAAATGCTGTTCTTTTGAACTTTCAATTAATCAAAGAATCCTTAAAATATATATCATGGTTTTCACAAATAAATTAAGCAACACAACTGTTTTCAACATTAATAACCATAAGAAATGTGTCTGATTTCTGAAGGATCATGTGACACTGAAGACTGGAGTAATGATGCTGAAAATTGTAGCTTTGCATCACAGGAATAAAATACATTTTAAAATATATTCAAATAGGAAAGAGTTATTTTAAATTGTAAACATTTTTAACAATATTACTGTTTTTCTGTATTTTTGATCAAATAAATGTAGCCTTGGTGAGCAGAGGAGACTTATTTCAAAAACTTTTTTTTTTTTAAATCTCCTAAAAAGTAAAATATATATATATATATATATATTGAATAATAATTAGTGTATGTTGCTAGCATTTTTTTTTTTTACTTATTTCAATAGAATACATAACTATGGAATGGCCATCAATGGAGTCAATGGAAACATAAAACTAAATAAAATTACACAATTTCGTTTTTTTAACCCCACCCACTCTGACTTACATTTATTTTAAGAGCAAATCACAAAACTGGCAAAAACAACCACCTAATAATCTTCCAAAACACCCTAACAACCTCATAGCAACACACTAAAAACCACTTTAAACACTTTAGCGGCCGAATAGCAACGCCCTGGCAATTGCCCACAACACCACTCACATTTTCTTCAGAAAGCCTAGCCTGAAATCAAACGTCCTGAGCTTTAAAGAGACACGTGTGCCGCTCGCCTGGAGGCCGGCTCTCCTCTGAGATGACACGGCCACTGGGCTGTGATCACAGCAGGCGGGGGCACAATGAACACTGCCGTTTTCTATTAGCAGGAGGGCAGGATGAACGATCACACTTCTCTTTTTTTCCCCCTGGCCTGTGATTGCTCTTCTCCCCGAGCCCGGGCAAACACGTGTGAGGAAAATAAAGACAGAGTTTGTGCAGATAACAGGCCAGTTTGTTGCATATGGAATCACTGATTTGGTAAATTATTTATGCTCTGAAGTGAGCAGAAGATAATTATGCTGAAAAGAAAAATACTACTAGTTTTTTTGGCACTCTATACTGCACACGCAGCTCTTCGGGAAGCAAACTGAGGAAATAATCATACAGACTTTCAGAGAATGCCTTGCTTTCGTTCTCATATGTTGCACTGGGAAGTCCAATTCATTTTAGTGAAGTAAATGAAGCTGTTCAAAAACATGACTGCCCATTTTTTGTACACTTCTACAGTAGCTTGGCTCTAATTCAACTACTTTCAACCATTGCTGATTCTCTCAGAACTAGGGATGGAAATCATAAGGAATCATCTGGTTCAGATTCTGTTTATGATTCCATTAACAATTCTATTAATGCTTCAAGAATAATTGTTCCATATTCTATATGGTTCTAAACAAATATACGACACAAAACAATAAAACTATATGCACTTGGCTCTGCCTGCATTTATCTGATCAAAAATACAGTAAAAACAATAATATTGTGAAATATTATTACAATTTTCAATTACTGTTTTCTATTTGAATATACATTTTAAAATGGAATTTATTTCTGTGATGTAAAGCTGAATTTTTAGCATAATTATTTACTGCTTTATGTTTTTGTGGTAGTCTTTTTTTTAGGTTTTCCAGGTTTCTTTGATGAATAGAACATTCCAAAAACATGTTATTTGCAATAAAAATCTTTTGTAACATTATAAATATCTTTACTGTCACTTTTCATCAATTTAATGTATCCTTGCTGAATAAAAGTATTTCAATCATGACAACTCTCGGAAGATTTTAGCATGGTAATGGTTATGACAATGTTAATGTATTTGGTCTTGGCGGAATAGATCTGCTACGCTGCTGCCGAATTGCTGCTGTTGGTTATTGCTGTAGTTGAAGATTATTGCTGCTGCTGCAAGCAAGTACAAGAACTTGCTACTGCCAATGCATATGGCAATACAGTGCCGTGAGTATTTAAGACATGCTGCTGCTGCACAAATAGCATATAAAATAACCCGTAGCAGATCTATACAGGTGGAGCTGGGGAAGGTGGAGGGTGTCAGAGAAACTCTGAAGCACGCTGCAGGAATCTCAAGTGAATGCTAGCCAGCCATTTAAATGCAAGGCAGTAAGCTCATTGGCTGCATATGCAGCATGAACCAATCAGCTTGTGCCAAGTCATGTAACTCTCTGAATATCATCAGTTACGTTAACAACCCATCAGCCTGCGCCATCTAGAGTTTCATGACTGGACTAACAAGTTCATATCATAAAAAGTCTCACAAAAACAGTAAAAGTTACCAGTTCACAGAAATATTGACTCAGTAAGTGACTATAAAACACTACAAACGATTTAGTGTGACAGATTCGTTAAAAAGATTTGACTCAGCTCAGACTACGCTAGTTTTCTAACACATAAAATTCCCTTTTTATATCTAAAAGTGATACTGGTTCTAAATAAGGATTGATTCTCAATTCCCAACACACTTGCCGACACATTTAAATCATCTAAATGGAGCCTTAAAATAGATCAACAGGATTGTGATACTTCCCGCAGATTAAATTCAATCCAAGAGCCTCATAAACATTCTGGACTCGGATGCTTTAAGTCGCCGGTGATCAAACGAGGTAATCTGACTCAACACATCGAGCGGGCAGAGAGAAAGAGGCAATCAATGAAGCACAGCGGTGGAAAAGCAGGGATTTATCTCAACAAACACACACCTCACATCCTCTACAGCCATCCCAACATCTGGACTTTTCCGACATTTTTCCCATTTAATCGCGCAGTGTTTTTCCCTGTTGGATTAGATAATTAGGAATGTTGCGACACAAATCAGCACACATCTCTTCATGAAGGTATCCTGAATCAAAGATCTGTGTTTGTCTGATTCATGGCCTAGCTCCTGATTTGGTCTAAATGATTATTGTTTTGTGTGTGTCTAAATGCCAAAATGAAATGCTTAGTCTTCTGATCGGGATAGGCACGGACAAAAATCATAATTGCGATTATTCTTGAGATTGTGATGATTATTTTAGATTTATGACACAAATCATATAAAATATATATATAAAAAAGCACTGAACTTTTATCTCATTTCATGTCAAATAATTGGTTTGGTTTCTTCTGAACCATGGTATAATAATGTGTTATATTCTAAAAGAAAAAAAAGAAAAAATGGTTTATAAAGAAAGCATTTTACACTTTCAGAAAGCAAGCGCTGATTTGGTCTCATGTAATATTAAATTTTAGAACAGGAGCTTGGATCCATTTACAACCATGAAAACACGGAGTGCAGCACCTCATTCATGGTAAAAAGAATAGCCACAATGCTGAACAGTCTAATATTTCTCATCAAATTCTCCCATATTTAGTATATTAATAATACTCAATATGACTTTTCTGTCTCACCATAATGTTTACAGTAAAACTGACGTCTTTAACATCGTTGTGCACTGCTATCAATGGCTGATTTATTTGGACTATTATCTTGATTTGTCTGGAGAACTCTGCGCTAATCGAGTGCTTCTTCTGATTTCACATTTAGCGCGTGTCGCTCAAGATGCAACGCTTAATCTCTTTTGAATAAAAGGTCAGTGTGATTTGTTGCTATTTTGTTCTTTTGAAATGGCGCATATCAATGTTAATGCACAAAGATGAGGACGCTATTAAGTCTTTCTATCAGTGTGTTTGAGTTTGAGCAAACACCTCTTAAGCACACAGAAAGAACAAGCAATAACATTTTCCTCTATAATGCTCTCCACCTTCTCATAAATGAAAATAATATCTCAATTTGCTACTCAAAGACAGAAATTGGAGACTTTTGCTTAAGATCTCAATATGATATTTCAACCAAATTCAAACAAATTCCTCAAAGAACAAATTATCTGTGCCAATATCAACATTACTTTTAGCTGCATGTTTACATTCTTAAAAATAAAGGTTCTTTATTTGAATCAATGGTTCCGTGAAGAACCTTTAACATTTACGGGACCTTTCCATTGCACAAAAGGTTCCTTATAGTGGAAAAAGGTTCCTAAGATTATTAAAATGTTCCGTGCACTAAGAAAAATCCTTCTTAGGATTTCTAAGCAAAAAGGGTTCTTTGGGGAACCAAAAATGGTTCTTCTAATCTATGGCATCAATGTGAAAACCCTCTTATGGAACCTTGGTTTTTATTAGTGTATTTTTATTTCTCCTGAGGAATTTTAACAGAAACATTTCAGACAACATTGATACTTCATGAAACATGTCTGAAAATGTCATGAAGTTTCTTGAGTTATAAAGGAACACACTGTAAATTTTTCCAAAATATACAACAAGGTAGAGTATAAATTATGGAAGTCCTATTTCTGCCACTGAACAAAAATAAAAAGGTAATTGTGACTTTTTCCTCATAATTGACTTTTTTCTCACAATTGCAAGTTTACATCTTACAATTCAGATTTTTTTTCTCAGAAATGCAAAATGTAAACTCAAAATTGCGACTTATATAGTCCAAATTGCATGATATAAAACCGTAATTGTGTGTTATAAAATTCAGAATTGCGAGACAAACTCAGAATTCTGAGCAATAATGTCAGAATTGCAAGATATAAAGTGAGGCGCTACAGCGATCTGTCATGACACATTTAAGAGCCACAAAATGGTATTTATTATTTGAACTTCTTACAAAATGACAAAATTTGACAGCTTAGACTTTATTTCATGCCAAAAGTAACCTGCCCTGTCTTGTCTGTCGGTGGCGTTGTCAGTTTTCTCTTTGCTCCGTGATGTATTTTTTACAGCCTGAGAGCATGATGTGTAGCGTGAGAGCACTATGGCTTGTCGGACATAGCTACAGTAACAAAGGAGAATGGGTCTTTGAGAAGGGTCAACTCCAAAGAAAAAAGTCAGAAATGCAAAATATTAACTCCCAGTTGTGAGAAAATGCCAAAATTGCAAATAAAAAGTCACAATTGCCCTTTTTTATTTTTTATTCAGTGGCGGAAACGGGCTTCCATATAAATCCCTGTATGAGACAGTGAATGTGAAACATGTCATCCTGTTTTAAGCCTGAAGGTCCTGCAGATGATTATGGAGTATTGGTGATCACCAGGACAGTTTATCTGCAACAGAGGATGGAGCTCATCTGTTCTGTCTGTGGAATTGCTCAGACACAGTTTGTGGAGTTTATCTCTAAAGCGAGACGGATGGGTGTGTGTCGGCCTCGGCTCTGACGGGTCAGCAGACTCAAATCCAAAGAGCTGTGTTCAAAGACCACCCCAGCAGGAAGCGCATCAAAAGAACTCAACCGCCGCCCCGTTCCAAAGAGCATGTTTTCTCCAGATCAGACACTGACGCATCCTCTAGTTAAAATGAGGGGCACTGGGAAAACATGAAGCTTTTTTTATTCCTTTGGTCGGGTCTGATGTGGATTCAGTCATGTATTAGCAAAATCAATTTGCAGTGAGAGAAATGCTGATCAAAATTTGCTCAAACGATTTGTACATTTTGTAATTACAACAATGAAAATGCTAAAATTGTTTCCAGAAAGGTTTCTCATACTTGCATCACAGAAATGCAATATAATAATTGCATACATTATTACATTTAATTATAAATTATTTAAGACATTCCTTACATATTTTTCACTGTAATAAATACTATAAAGTTCTTTCAAACTAATAATTCTATAATGTTTTACAAAGGCTTCCTAATAATAAATATAAATCCATTTTTCCAAACAGCTTATCCTCTGTGGGATTGCAGGGTTGTTGTATAGCCTATAAATATACATATTAATATAAAAATATATTAAATATTAAACATAAAAAATACTGTTCCAAAGATTTATTATTTTATGACAAATGATAATTCAGAAATCATTCTAATATGCTGATTTGCTCAAGAAACATTTCTTATTATTATCAAAGTTGCAATCAGTTGTGCTGCTTCATATTTTTGTGAAAACCGTGACACTTTTTTCAGGATTCTTTGATCAACAGAAAGTAAAAAAAAAAAAAAAGTATTTATAACTAGATTTTTGTTACATTTTAAATGTCTTCACGGTCACTTTTGATTAATTTACTGCATCTTTGTGAAATAAAAGTAAAGTAAAAAAAAAATTCAACCTTTTTGACCCAAACTTTTGAATGATAGTGTATTTAATTTAATTTAAATTTATTTTAGTTTATTTTAGTTTTTAGTTTATTAATTAATTTTTTAACTTAATTAAAAAAAAGAATAATAATATAATAATAAATAAAACGCACACACACACAATTAGAAGTAGTAGTATTGCATATTACACATTGTACCATTGTTGGCATTACATTTATATTTATCAGCCAATAAACACTTCCAATCTGCCTCATACTCCCATAAAACTTTGCAGGACAAACTTTTCTGCACTTGTGATGGTGGTCTCACAGCAAGCTGAATGGAAGGGCTGAAAAACTCATTCCCGTCTCATCCCTCGGCATGCTATCTCCTGGCCAATCTGTGCTCATGTAAATACCAGCTGCCTCGGTTCTCTGAGCCATGGCAATACACACCCACACACACACTCCACGGCAGTCACATGACGCCACATTCAATGCTTTAATCATATTAATCTTTCAAAAACTGTCACTAGCCAATGCAAGATTCCATCTGTAGCCTTTTTCCCACTATCTACACCAGCTAGCAGAGATAGCGATGCCGTGCAAGACTGCTGGGTTTATCAGAAGGATAGCGAGAGATCGGACTGACCTACATACAGCACAAGTACACAGACTCTCACTCAGGCACGTGGCTCCACTACTGCAAATACTCCACGCATTAAAAAAAAAACATACCTAGAGCCATGTGGTTTCATGCATGAGCTACAGCATGTTGTCAGGGAAGAAATGGAGAGAACAGGAACACCAGCCACATTGTTTTCAGCATAACAATGTGCTTCCTGCATGTACAGAAACTGTAACAGGTTCAGTTTAACAAGAGCTCATGTCAGGATACACTAGGGCAGTATGGATGGGAGGTTTTGACAGTATATACTATACAGTACGATGCTAGAAATGTGTCAGCTGGTAGATTTTTCTATAACCTTAATACTCCTATAACCTTAGCTGTTCATTTATATTGACATAAAAATGCTAAAGTTTTACCATGTCAAGACAACATAAAACTTTTGATGAGAAAAAATAGGGCAAGACATAGATATATAGTCTGTTCAGAATGTATTGGATTGCAAAAAGTGTGTGTTACATACCTGAATAGAGCCATATCAAATGGAGCCAAAGCTAGTTATAGCACTTGGACCTCATGACCTAAATGAAGTCAGAAAAGGTGCATTTTGATTGAAGCTATTACAAACTTTTTCTTTTTTTTTTTCTTTTTTAAATAATAATATGCACTGATAAAATGGTCACAATAATACAAAAAAGTCATTTCTGATTTCATGTTGACATTAATTTGGCTATTTATAATACCTTTAATAAATTTTACTCTGCGATTACTAGTAAATTTAACACACAAAAAAAAAAAAATACAAAGAAACAAGTCACACTGAGGTTTGTGAAAATTAGATTTTTTCAGTGTATTAGTTTCTACAAAGAATATTAAGCAGTAAAAGTTTTCCCCCCTAACACTGATAATAATAAGAAATGTTTCTTGAGCAGCAAATCAGCATATTAGAATGATTTCTGAAGAATCATGTGACACTGAAACTGGAGTAATGATGCTGAAAATTCAGCTTTGAGCACAGAAATAAATTACAATTTAATTCAAATAGAACAGTTATTTTAAATTGTAATATTATTTCACAATATTACTATTCTTACCATATTTCTTATCAAATAAATGCAGCCTTGGTGAACATAAGAGTTTTTCAAAAAAAAAAAAAAAAATACCAACCGCAAATTTTTGACCAAATGTGTACTTTTGCCAAGCATAATTCAACATAATTCAGAATTTATGTTTTATAATATTAGTTTTACTATTTTCAGTCTTTTCAACTCAACTGTTTCATAATGTGAAGCTATTTATTTTTCATTTATTTAATCATATCTTTTGCATCTAAACCGGAAAATGATCGAATTTGATTAACCTTTTATTTTCACTTTCATGCTTACATTGTATTCACATCATACATTTAATATGGAAATCAAACCCATGAACTTGCTGTTGCTATAGCACCAAACACTCTGCACTGGAATGATTTGTAATTTCACAATAAAGTGCTATAGAAATAAAATAACTATGCTGATGATCTATACTGTTCCAGTGATCTAAAATGACTCACATGATTTTAGTCACACCGCCCACCCCTAATAACAAAGTGCTTCCTCCACATAAGAAAACTGTGTAACACGCTCAGTTTAACAGAAGCTGGTGTCAGGATCCACTGTAGAAACACACTCAAAGGAAGCAGATGCAGAGTACCAGAAGAAGGAAGCTCAAAACGATGCTATGCCTAATATAACACCGTCGTCACGGCGTGGTTGCTATGGCTGCAGGTGTCAGCATGGCACTGGGGGCTCGTGCCATGACTGACAGCTGTGACAGCGATGTAATCCAATCCCCTCGCTGCAAAAAACAGTCTTCATCAGAGCCCGACTGCACAGAGATCTCAACATGAACTGAGTGGGAGAGGAGCGTGTAGGCAACACAGTGGAACGCCGCCCGGCGCATGGAATCATATTCTGACGGAGGAGAAATTCATGAAGAAGAAGAAATAATCCGGTGGGAAGGTGAGGGACAGTGACAGGGCAAAGTATCCAGATCAACAATACATGATGAAAAATACATTTAGAAATGAGTATAATACAATAAATTTAGTGAGGTTTAGGCTTGAAGTTTGATTGTCAGTGAAATTTATGGTAAAATTGTACACGCACTTGTAATAATTTGTTTTGCTTTACACCAAAACATCCACTTTTGACAATTCAATCAAGTTCTAATGGATAAAATCTGACTTTAAAAGGAGTAGTGCACAATAATTTTATCCAATTGACTCATGCACCATATTCCAAGTGTGTGTGTATATATATCTCAATCTATTCTTTGAAAAGCTGTAACATATGTTTCAAAGAACAATTACATCTTATTTTCTAATCAATAATCTACAGAATAATGAAGTAGTAAGTGTAAATCAAAGCATTTATGAAACAACACTATTGTTCAAAATTGCACAAAATTCCTGAATGCTCAATCTATATACAAAATAAAAGTCCACAAATAAAGCTGTTATATGACTTCAGTAGACCCGGAAAGGGTTTTTTCTGTCTGTTCCCCGAATAGTGAGGTCAAAATATAAATTTAATGCAGGATCTAGAAAAAATCTGATCGTGATTAAACCAGAAAAATGCTAAATAAATGAACAAAAACAATTTTTAAAGCTTGGGCTCCTAAACATTAGATCACTCACACCCAAAGCAGTAATTGTAAATGAAATGATCACAGATAATAGTTTTGATGTACTCTGTTTGACTGAAACCTGGCTTAAACCAAATGAATATATTGGTCTAAATGAGTCTACTCCACCGAGCTACTGTTATAAGCATGAGCCCCGTCAGATTGGTCGTGGCGGCGGTGTCGCAACAATATATAGTGTAGGGCTGGACAATAATTCAATATCAATATGTATCGCGATATTTTTTTTTTCAATAACGGTGATATGATTTTTAAACATTTCCGATATCTCGATATACATTACCTTAATACATTGATTTATTTGTGGCATTTGACTTCGTTGAATAAACATGAGCACTGCATGTTTCAAAATCAAAACGCAGATTTTCAAAACGGTGATTTATATGAGTATCTCTGAAGGGAACCGACTGTCTTCAGAATAGTTTTGATGGCATTTTCATTTTATCTGATAAACAGCGTTCATGAGCGGAGCCATAGACATAATAAACACCTAGACGCCTCATTGGCCGCTCGACCGCACGTCAACGGCGCCGCCATATTGGTGCGGGCAACTCTCCATAACTCTCATATCGGGACAGACGAAAACATACCTGACTCGTCGGCAGCTTGGGCATCTACAAACCGTCGCACAATAATAAAAACAGATCTCGGGGTATTATCTTTCACAGGTAAGACTGAACAGTTGTTTCTGGATGTTTTTTTGGTCATTTTTAACATTATGTTGGCAGCTTAATTAGCCACCAGTGTCAGACTATTAATAGCGATATCGCTAGTAAGCTGTGAAAGCTGAGACTCTATAAGAAATCAAAGTTTAAATGAATTCTTATTAAGTTTTAACCAGAGGTGGAAAGAGTACGAAAATATTTTACTCAAGTAAAAGTACCATTACATTAATTACATTTTACTTAAGTACAAGTAAAAGTACCAGTCTAAAAATCTACTCAAGTAAAAGTAAAAAGTAGCTCATTTAAAATTTACTCAGAGTAAAAATTACTTAGTTACATTTTAACAGTGGGAGGGAGACAAAACTGAGATAGGCCAAGGGTGTCAAACTCAGTTCCTGGAGGGCCACATGCACTGTTTAGTAAACACATCTGATCCAGCTAATCTAATCATTTAGGCTTATTTGAAAACTACATGGTATGCGTGGTGGAGCAGGGTTGGAACTAAACTCTGCAGCAGGAACTGAGTTTGACACCCCTAGGATAGGCCTATAAATCTCAAACTAGTTGTTTTTAATTAGGAATCAGTTATTTAGAATAATAAGACATTTGGGCTGTTACCAGGCAAATTAAATCAATATCAACAAAATTCATCTTTGAACTTTGAAACATAAGCTTCATCTGAAGTGGCATTTACACTGTTTAATGCAGGACATGAATGCATTTAACCTGCAGTTACAAATGCAGAAATAATGTTTTGATATATAAGACATAAAATGTAGAATACTCATTTGATCAAAAGATATTTTAAATGTGAAATTAAAATGCCAGTATGTGTCACCAAGTCACTGTTATAATTGAATTGCGACTGAACCGAATCATTTAAACAGTTGATTCTCAGGCAGGGCCGGTTCTAGACATTAGGAGGCCTTAGGCAAAATTCATGTTCAATAAAAAGCACTTGCATTTAATTTGGAATATTTTTACTTATACAGTACGGAAACATTACTATTGTAAATGTTTTTAAAAGAAGTCTCTTATGCTCACCAAGCCTGGATTTAGCCTATTCGATCAAAAATCTGATTTCTGTGATGCAAAACTGAATTTTCATCAGCCATTACTCCAGTCTTCAGTGTCACATGATCCTACATAAATCATTCTAATATGCCGATTTATTATCAAGAAACAGAGCTTAATGTACTTTTTTCAGAATTTTTTGATTATTAAAAAGATGTTTAAAAATAAAAATATAAATCTTTTATAACAATATCAGTCTTTACTATCACTTTTTATCTATTTAACACATCCTTGCTGAATATTACTGTTTTTTTTCTGTATTTCTAATCAAATAAATGCAAGCTTGATGAGCATAAGACATTTCTTTCAAAAACATTAAAAATAATAATGGATCCAAACTTTTGACCGGTACTGTATGTACATATTCATCACACTTTATCTAATGTAATCTCTTTCTTGTTTGATGAAGATGTTGTTGTTTTGCTGTTTTATTTCATTTAATCACAGTTCCAGAATATCACTTCAGTAAGTGCTTTTATAATTTTTTCCTAGCTGGTATGGGCAGGACATTTAATCAGTATTGACTACAGATATTATCATATTATTAAAATCAATAATATATTATGTATTGCATTGTTACCTTAAATATGACATACTTACATAAATCAAGTGGAACAGAAAGACACGATCGCTAGCAGAAAAAAATGTAGTTAGTTGAAACTGAAATTAGGCTATAAGTGTTATGTTAGAGCAGTAATCCTAATCATCAGCCGACTTTAGAAGATACACCTGAGATCCTTTATTTGAATCCTAGTGTGTTTGCTTTTTAACTTTGAATACAAACTTCTCTGCTTTTACTTTTGTAGTCATTTTGCTAGTCAGCTCCCGACGCGATGTCATTCATTGAACGCGCAAATTCAAAGCGCCGCGTCTGCGCGCGTCAACGGCAACTCGTAATAAACCAGTGAATGATCTTTCCAGACGCTGATCAACAGAACAAGTTTATATTTAGAATACATTGCAATCACTACAAAATAGATGGCAACAACTCACACACCTGCATTAGTAGCTATACTTCTTTGCGTGCCTATTTAACCGTTTGCATCGCATCGTTCGCAGCACCTGAAGTATGTGTTCGTTACGCAAAGAGAAGGCGGGACCCGCTTTGAAAACTGCAACCTTAATTGGTTGAACTTATTGAACTGTTGTAAAAAAATAATAATCTATATGTAATCATGCTGATTTTTTGAGAAAAACGGCACGTGTGATATTGATTTACTATATGAAATTATATAAATATACATTTTCTGCCCTTATATCTTCAATTTAGTGATTATTCTAAATGCATTTTAACAGACTGAATCTAATCTACTAGACTTCATGGCACTCTGTAGGAGTGTTTTGTTTGGTTTTTGGCTAAATACTGATAATGTAAAATCGCACATGGTTATATTATCGCAAACGATATCGGCACCACTGTCTTTTAGGCTAATTTGTGCAAAACCTTTTGCTAAACTGCCAAAGCTTCATTTTAACCACCAATGCAATGATGCAAGTATTTAACTTACCTCTACATGCTTGCAAAGGGTTGATGTCGAGATTTTATAAGCTGCTAGTTTGGTCTCTCTAGGCAAACACAGCGTACACTGCATAATAGAGATTAAATATGGCCAGAGGTTCACTTCATTTCCTTCGAGTTCAACTTCAGCAGAACACGACGGGGTTTCATTTTCAGCTGCTTCTGCACCACTAATGCCTGTCTTGTCCGTCTGCATCTTTCTTGTGATTTTAGCGCCAGTTTGTTATCCTGTCCATTATTTACTGCAGTAGTTTCAAGGGAGCGATTATTTTTTTTGCTCAGTAATTCATGTGTTTTAAAATGTAGCGAAGTACAATACTTCAAACAAAATATACTTAAGTAAAAGTAAAATTACAGATTTTAAAAATTACTTTAAAAAGTAGAAGTACACAAAAAAGCTACTCAATTACAGTAACGCGAGTAAATGTAATTCGTTACTTTCCACCTCTGGTTTTAACTTATATTGTAGTTAATATCATAAAGTAAATTGTGTTATGAGCACAATATGTACAGTGAGCACTTTGACAAGACAGTGTCAGACTGTCAGAATAGGGATGGAGCTAAAGCATCTCTCTATAATTTCACTACTCATTTACAAAGAGTAAGTTTATCATCACTAGATTATAAGGATTTCATAGCTTATCATAAAACTGTGGACTGATTAGCCTATATTTTTTGTCTTTTTTAGCCAACTGCAAACAGGACAACGCAAGCCTTAAGGAAAGCTGAAGAAAGCCTGTTCTCTGCATTTCCAAGAGACTAGGCTATACCTCCACAGCCTAATGTTGTATTTGTAGTTAAAGCTCAGAATAGCCCTGAATGAATGGCCAGAATGACCCTGAACATATTCAAACCACTCTCTCTCCCCGGAACACACTTCCAGGAGCATTTTTAACCTTTGTAAGGGTCATTTTTATAACAATATAATTACCTTATTAAATGTTTCTGTCGTTTTTGTCAATTATTTAAATATAACCAGTTCCTTCAGTCAATCACAATACTATAGACTGCATTTAAAATGATTTACACTGGCTGTTTAATGCTGATCATGTACTGTACATTTACACAAAAACTGTATAATGTAAATAGCCTAGAAATTAAAAACACAGGAACTCGGTGAGTGAAGCTGCAATATCATGACAAGATCATTGTTAATTATTGCTCTTTATGTTGTAATAATGATTATTAATTTTGATTAATAGAAAGTTTTTTTGGGGGGGGAGCATGTCATATTCTGGTCTGTGTTAAACATAACTATACTTTTACATTTTGTTGGACAACAATACATTTTGTTGTCCAACGTAAACTGCACACACTCATGCCCCAAACATTCCTATGTAGTAACATATATTAAAAAATAAACAACTGTTTCAAATTTGTGTTTTCTGCATGGGTGTGTGTAATTTGCATTGTAGAGCAAAATGTCAAGCTTTGTCAAGATGTTTACATTATTTTACTCATTAATTGAAAAAACCCATTATAAAATATAGGAAAATCTTGAGGGAAGCAGTGGAGAATTAGTCTTTATTAGTCAGGTTTTGACGTCACAACTAATATATATATATATATATATATATATTATACTCAAGGAGTTCATTAATTAACCCGTTTAATCCCAAATTTTTCCCAGACATGAAAATATCCAAATGATGTATCACAAGCAACCCTTTGAAATAATCAATAATTATTTTTTACATTTTTTCTTGGAAAAGTGTGTGAAAAATTGTGTTTTCTGTTCGGTCACGATTGTGACCGGTGGGATAATGTGTGGACTGAAATAACATATTTATAAATTGAAATTAAAATTGTTATATATCTTAGCCCAGCTATTTTAAACTGTTTGATCACATTCTAGGGTTACTATTAGGCATAAAAAACCTTATGCAACATTGATAGGAACACTGAAATAAAAAAATAAAAAATTCAACCATCACCGCATTTCAAAATTGTTATTTTTTGTAAAATATAACAATTTTTTTATATTAATGCTACGAGTATTACAACATCATTATTGTCGATTTTTTGTAACATTTGAATTTTTAATTTAGTGCAATATTTTGTCATTGCAACATTTTATTTTCATTTTCACAAACAATTAAACGGGTTAAACAATTTGGAATTCATGACCAACATTTTTGGCTTGTCATTAGTTGTGTCTTTGTGTAATAATTATTACACACATACCATTATAAAACTGCACTTTTCACGATTATTTAATTTACTATTAATTTATTCTTCATTATTGTCTATTCTGTATTATTCCACCCATGATATTACATATTCTACTTGCTATTATTCATCTATTGTTATTCATTTATTTATTATGGTAGTACACATATAATTTGTGCTATTATAAACCTATTATATCACTTAACTGTTGTACTCGCTTTTTATATTATTCACTTTACTGCAACTTGTACTACATATACTTCTTAATATTACATATCACTTTTACTATATTTTTACTGTACACTGTATCAGTGCATATTAGTTTACCCTGTAACTGTAAGTTTTACTGGATCCATAAAGGATTATCAGTTACATTTGTTATTGTTTGTTGTGGAGTTTATATCTGTATAGAGTGCTATGAAAATAAAAAGCAGACTACCAGTGTCACTTTTTGATTAGTATTCACAGTATTTCAGAGGAATGAGCTGTGTTCTGACCTGAGGCACAATACAAGCTAAAATGGTGGAGTTGAGGACAAGAGAAAGCAATGAAACAACTTAATTTCATTTAATGTACATTAAAATTGCATTACATGTATATGTCACAGTTATACTACATTAATATTAGAATTGTTAACCGAAAAAATCAACCAAATCAACACGAGTGTAAGTGTGAGCTTTCACAATTTCTTAAGAAAATTTATAATTTTCCAAGCCTAACTAAATAACTGGAGGCAGAGTTATTTTTAACTCCATGTAGATCACAAACCACTGAAATCGGTTGATAAATGTAAACGTTATCGTGTTTTTATCCCGAAAAAACCGCAGCTCCCCCGTTTACCTCCATTTGTTTTTAAGGCATTCTTGCCCTCTCAAACATGGCGGACGCGTTGACGTATCGCAGCAACGGCTCAAAGCGGCCAATGAGGCGTCTAGGTATTTATTATGTCTATGAGCGGAGCTGCTTAGATTACAGCCGTTACCGGGGAAACAGCTAGTTCTCCCGCTCACAGCGCCTCCTACTGGCAGAGAATCAGATTGCATTTTCAATAATAATAAGTTGTCTCCAGCAACATGTTCTTCTTGTTGCTCAATTTTCTTGTTTGTTTTCTGCAGCAACTCACTTGGAGTCAGTATACTTTTTTTTGAAATTATAGAAATTAATACTTTTATTTAGCAAGGAAGCTTTAAATTGATCAAAAGTGATGATAAAGACATTTATAATGTTACAAAAGATTTCTATTTCAGATAGATGCTGTTCTTCTGAACTTTCTATTCATCAAAGAAACCTAAAAAAAATCTACTCCGCTGTTTTCAACATAATAATTCATGTTTTTTGAGCAGCAAATCAGAATATTAGAATGATTTCTGAAGGATCATGTGACTGGAGTAATAATGCTAAAAAAAATCAGCTTTGAAATCACAGGAATAACTCGCATTTTAAAATATTTTCAAATAGAAAACAGTTATTTTAAATGGTAAAAAATATTTCAAAATGTTACTGTTTTTGCTGTATTTTTTGGATCAAATAAATTCAGGCTTGGTGAGCAGAAGAGAATTCTTTAATCTTACTGTTCAATCTTACTTGATCTTACTGTTCAAAAACTTTTGACTGGTAGAGTATGTTAGCCTATAGTTTGAAGTTAAAGATATTAATATTAATAAGATGAGTCTGAGATGTTTATTTGACAGTGATTTTGCATTTCTTGTTTGTATTAAGGCTAAATACAAATAAAAGGTGAACATTAATTTATTTGTGTTGTTTTTCTCCCCCTAAAATATGATATAGTTTAATAGGAGTTCATAGACTTGGCAAGTTCATTTTTCATAAGTTTTTAGGTATAGACATCTGTTGTGGGCATTCTTGACAGTTTTTAATGAGGCTTTTTTTAAGTGTTCATATCGATATCGGAAATTACATCGTATCGACCGAAATTTTAAAATATATCGTGATATAAATTTTGGCCATATCGTCCAGCCCTAATATAGTGAGATTCTCAATGTTACTCAGAAAACAGGATACAGGTTTAACTCATTCGAAATACTTCTGCTTAAAGTTACACTGTCAGATATGCAAAAGAAATCTCTCCCATCTCTTGCTCTGGCTACTGTGTATAGACCGCCAGGGCCATATACAGATTTCCTAAAAGAATTTGCAGATTTCTATATCTATATCAGTCAGGTTTCAGGCCCCGCCATAGCACAGAAACTGCACTTGTTAAGATTACAAATGACTTGCTTCTTGCGTCAGACCAAGGCTGCATCTCATTGCTAGTTTTACTTGATCTTAGTGCTGCGTTCGACACTATAGATCATGACATACTCATAGACATCGGGTATTCAAGGGCAGGATCGCTACCACTTTGTTTATTTAAACGGGGAGTCATCTCAATTATCACCAGTACAGTATGGAGTATCACAAGGATCTGTCCTAGGTCCTCTGCTATTTTCAATATGCATGTTGCCCCTTGGTAATATTATTAGAAAATACGGGATTAGTTTCCATTGCTATGCTGATGATACTCAACTATATATCTCAACAAGACCAGATGAAACCTCTAAATTATCTAAGTTAACTGTGCGTGTTAAAAATGTAAAAGATTGGATGACCAATAATTTTCTCCTATTAAATTCAGATAAGACCGAGATATTAATTTGACCAAAAAAACAGTACACAGAATCTCTTGGATTACAATTTGCAACTAGACGGATGTCCTGTTACTTCCTCTACAGTCAAAAATCTGAGTGTTATATTAGACAGCAACTTGTCTTTTGAAAAACATATTTCCAATGTTACAAAAACAGCATTCTTCCATCTTAGAAACATTGCCAAGCTACGGAACATGTTACCTGTTTCTGATGCAGAAAAGCTAGTTCATGCATTCATGACCTCTAGACTGGACTATTGTAATGCACTGCTAGGTGGTTGTCCTGCATCTTCAATAAACAAGCTACAGGTAGTCCAAAATGCAGCGGCTAGAGTTCTTACCAGGTCAAGAAAATATGATAATATTACCCCAATTTTACAGTCTCTGCACTGGCTACCTATTAAGTTCCGTATCAGTTACAAAATATTATTACTTGCCTATAAGGCCCTAAATGGTTTAGCTCCTGCGTACCTAACTAGTCTTCTATCTCGCTACAATCCATCACGCTCCCTAAGGTCGCAAAACTCTGGACTCTTGGTAGTACCTAGAATAGCAAAGTCCACTAAAGGAGGTAGAGCTTTTTCATATTTGGCTCCCAAACTCTGGAATAGCCTTCCTGATAATGTTTGGGGTTCAGACACATTCTCTCTGTTTAAATCTAGATTAAAGACATCTCTTTAGCCAAGCATTCACATAATGCATTCATATAATGCATCTCATAATCTTGTACTGCAGTTATATCTGATCAAACACACATTATTGTTCTTTAGCTTGGGTTGAACAAATAATTTTTGCTTGGATGGAACAACAGCTACGCTAATTATGTCTCTTTGTTTCTGCCACGGGATTAACATCCCGTGGTAACTAGGAATTACACAAGCTTCAGTCTGGATCCAGCCCTTAAATGATCTGAGATGACCAAACACCTGAGAAGAGATGATGCCAACCCCTCAGAGGACCTCAAGAGGATGCCAACCTCTGATCCCCCAACAACATACAGAATTAACAAATTTTGCCATAAGTTAGTATATTAAGTTTCTACAATGTATAAATATATTGTAGAAACTTAATTTCCTGTAAAGCATTTTGCAAAAATTGTATCGTAAAAAGACTAACTAAAGATAAACATTGTTTATCTGCACATTGACTGTGAAACATGTGAATGTGTTGTTAAATGATTGAAATATTAATTTTAAAATCTCAGGATCTACCTACTAGACGTAAATATTTTGGTTCAAAGGGGTTTGGCTGACAAGGTTTGGAATTGCATCTTTAAAACAAAGAACAATTACGTACATCTTATTCTCAAATTTTCCACACTAATCATCTTTAAATGAGATGGTTTGAACTTGAACTTGAAACTGTGAATACAAATGAGTGTGAAGCAAAACATTTTCTTGATAAGAAACAACTAAATCTCTGACCTTTAACCTGTCCGAAATAAAAGACTCAGTACAGCGAGTCTGTTCCTCACAAAAATGTGAAAAAGACCTAGAATATAGTGCCCAAGTTGAGTAGATTACTTTTAAGGTTTTTATAATGAGTAATTCACTTCCAGAATGAAAATTTCCAGATAATTTACTCAGCCCTATGTCACCCAAGATGTTCATTTTAACAAGCATTTGTGGTTAAAAAGTATACAAATTTTATTTTTCTTAGAAAATGGCCGATAGTTTCGCTACATAAGACCCTTTTTCCTCGGCTGGGATCGTGTAGATGTTGGCTACCATTGAATAGAGAAAAATCCTGGAATGTTTTCCTCAAAAACCTTAATTACTTTGTGACTGAAGAGAGAAAGACATGAACATCTTGGATTGCATGGGGGTCAGGAAATTATCAGGAAATTTTCATTCTGGAAGTGAACTACTCCTTTAATGTTGTTTTGTAGCCCTTGTTGGAGCGTTATGCACCAAATCACAACAACTGTTGTTTTCTATAAAAGAGACACATGAAAATTCTTCTTTTATGATCCAAAGAAAAAAAATAACAGCATATGGGTTTGGAATGACAAAATGAGTGAGTAAATAATGACAGAATTTTCATTCTTGGAATCTAGAATATGAAGCAGATGCCCACCCATATGGGTCACATAGATAGTAGCCCTCAGCCCACTGCTCTCAAAAATATCAATAGCTCATCAGCACAGTGTCAGCACACTCCACTGACGCACGTGGAGCTGGAAACATGTCGCTCTGACACGGGGAGGCAGGTATTGAGTAATGAAGTTGAGTAATTAGAGAAGATGAAAGACATCAGTATTGGCATTGTGTCAGTAAATGAAGTGAACTATAACGGAAGGTGCGACAGAGCTGAAGCTCATGCCCGCTGTGCCTTTAGAAGAGATCTGAAGGTGTCAGTGCTGGGGTGTAAATGTGGAGGTGCTGCCACAGAGAGAACTGGCACTACAAACAACACCCACATCAGAGCAGAACTAAATTACTGTACAAATTAACTTTTACACAATGGTACAAAACTGAGCTCATAAAGGTTTGCATTTTTTAAAGAAATTAATACTTTTATCAGCAAGGATTAATTAAATTGATACTAGGATTTCAAACAAATGCTGTTCTTTTGAACTTTCTACTAGTCGAAGAATCTTGAAAAAAAGATGCAACATGGTTTCAACAAAAATATGAAGCAGCACAACTGTTTTCAACATTGATAATAATCAGAAATGTTTCTTGAGCAGCACATCAACATATTACAATGATTTCTGAAGGATCACGTGACACTGAAGACTGGAGTAATGATGCTGAAAATTCAACTTTACATCACAGGAATAAATCATACTTTCCAATATATTTAAATAGAAATCAGTTATTTTAAATAATAATATTTCACAATATTACTGTTTTTACTGTATTTTCTGATCAATAAATGCAGCCTTGGTGAGGATAAGAGACTTCTTTCCAAAAAAAAGAATAAAATAAAATCTTACCATACACTCTTGAACAAGTGTATCTTCAAAATTAATTCAAACATTTCTTCTTAAACTTTTTCGAAGACTAAATCATTTCCTAGCTCTATACTCTTACTCTAGGACAACAATTGTGTCATTTAAATGAAACCCAAATTAACTCCATTAAACCTCCCAAGCTATGAATGAGTAACCTCTCAAACTCATTTTTGATTCTGATTCTTTTGATTCAGGTTTGATTCTGAACACCAAAGTCTAGAAAAGCCGAGAGAGGTGCAGGAAATGAGCTGACCAGCCTGCAGCCACCTGCTTGTTTCTTTCAGATCCAGGAGCCTGTCAAACATAATTATCTGTAGTGAGAGTCTTTACACATTGAGGTTGAGGGAGAAAGTTCTGGTGAGTGTGCTTAAGTCTCTTATGCACACCAAGGCTGCATTTATCTGATCAAGAATTCAGTAAAAACAGTAATATTGCAAAATATTATTATAATTTAAAAGAACTGTTGATGCAAAGCTGAATTTTCAGCATCATTACTCCAGTCTTCAGTGTCACATGATCCTTCAGAAATTATTCTAATATTCTGATTTGCTGCTTCAGAAACATTTTTGATTATTATTAAAAACATTCGTGCTCCTTAACATTTTTGTGGAAACCTTGAAAAAATGTAAGGATGCTTTGATAAACAGAAATTTCTAAAGAATAGCATTTATTTGAGATACAACCCGAATTCCGGAAATGTTGGGATGGTTATTTTTTTAAAATGAAAACAAAGACTTCCAAATCACATGAGCCAATATTTTATTCACAATAGAACATAGAGAACATAAATGTAAACTGAGAAATTTTACAATTTTATGCACAAAATGAGCTCATTTCAAATTTGATGCCTGCTACAGGTCTCAAAATAGTTGGGACGGGGGCACGTTTACCATGGTTTAGCATCTGTTGTAATAGTATGTGGTTTTGCATTGTCCTGCTGAAATAGACATTGTCTGGAGGGGAGCATATGTTGCTCTAAAACCTTTATATACCTTTCAGCATTCATAGTGCCTTTCAAAACATGAAAGCTGCCCATACCGTATGCACTTATGCACCCCATACCATCAGAGATGCTGGCTTTTGAACTCTTTAGCCCGGAAGACATGGCATCCATGATTTCCAACAAGAATGTCAAATTTGGATTCGTCTGACCATCGAACACTTTTCTACTTTAAAACTGTCCATTTTAAATGAGCCTTGGCCCACAGGACACGACGACGCTTCTGGACCATGTTCACATATGGCTTCCTTTTTGCATGATAGAGCTTTAGTTGGCATCTGCAGATGGCACGGCGGATTGTGTTTACTGACAGTGGTTTCTGGAAGTATTCCCGGGCCCATTTAGTAATGTCAATGACAGAATCATGCTGATGAGTGATGCAGTGTTGTCTGAGGGCCCGAAGACCACAGGCATCCAACAAAGGTATTCGGCCTTGTCCCTTATGCACAGAGATTTCTCCAGTTTCTCTGAATCTTTTGATGATGTTATGTACTGTAGATGATGAGATTTGCAAAGCCTTTGCAATTTGACATTGAGGAACGTTGTTTTTAAAGTATTCCATAATATTTTACGCACTCTTTCACAGATTGGAGAGCCTCTGCCCATCTTTACTTCTGAGAGACTCTGCCTCTCTAAGACATCCCTTTTATAGCTCATCATGTTACAGACCTGATGTCAATTAACTTAATTAGTTGCTAGATGTTCTCCCAGCTGAATCTTTTCAAAATTGTATGCTTTTTTTAGTCCTTTGTTGCCCCCGTGCCAAATTTGTTGAGACCTGTAGCAGGCATCGAATTTGAAATGAGCTCATTTAGTAGTCAAAAGTGTAAAAATTTCTCAGTTTAAACATATGTTATGTTCTCTATGTGCTATTGTGATAAAAATATTGGCTCATGTGATTTGAAAGTCTTTTAGTTTTCATTTTATTCAAATTTAAAAAAACGTCCCAACATTTCTGGAATTCGGGTTATAGTAATCTAATGAAAACATTGTGTCTTTACCATCACTTTTGACCAATTTACTGCATCTTTGCTAAATGATAGTATTTATTTTCTTAAAATAAAGCTTATACTGACCCCAAAACCTTTGAACAGCAGTATATTAATGCATGTTAAAATATGCATAGCATAAAGAGAGAAAAAGAACAATTAAGTCTTCTGGCTTTTCTAATGTTCCACACAAGCCAACTTTTATTAGAAGTAACTTTAACTCTAATTAAAACTTATAATATTTAAATTAATTCTTCATGATACTCTCATTGAAAAAATGTAATCAATTTTCTGCCATTAATTTTACAAACAATAAAATTCAATGCAATGCAGTTCAAAATTGAAAATGCAGGTAAATCACCTGTAAAAAAAATAAATCAATGCATTAAATTCCTTCATATTAATACAGTACATTGTGCTCTATTCTTACAGATTTTTAGCGTATACTACCTTTGCTCAATCATCCACAGGAACAATGACTACATCGGCCAACTAAATGTCACTGCACTTACAAACGGAGTCCATTTTAATCAATTCTCTGAAAAGCTGTTGCTTCACGAAGATGAAAGAAGAGCTCTTGAGTGTACATTGTTGAGGTGTTCAGGGCTTGTTTTCTCTAGGTGAACACAGGCGGTCTCTTTCATTCATCTCTGGAGAGTTCAGAAAGCATCCACAGCAGGGTGCATGTGAAGTTATCTGACCTCTTTCAGTCGGTATTGTCAGAGTATTAAGTATTTTCATCCTCTTGCTGAGGAGACACTTGAAAATATTTGAGGTTGTTCTGTTCAGCTTTAAATATTCAATGTACAGTATATGCAGGTAAACAGGCTCTGTTACAAAACCTAGTGAGCTGCCTTCTCAGACACGACAATTGAAATGCTCTACATACGCATACAAATATCATTCATCAAAAGAAGCGCACATCAGAATTGACCCAGATCTGATTTCAATAAAATTTGGTGTGATAAAGTTCCTAAATATATTTATACAATCTGGTATTGCACATTATGAATATTGTTTGCTCTTTGGATAAAAGCATTTGCTAAATGCTTAAATGTAAGCTAACAGCACAATAATCTAATAAGCATAAAAACACACAGCACACATAAATACTGTGTAAAAGATGCCATTTTTATTTAGATTGAACTGATTCCTTTAGATATCCTCCAGTATTGAATTGATAATTAAAACACTGAATATTTTTTACTGAATAGTCTTTATTTTTATATAATTAAGATACTATTATAGTTTAAATATTTATATTTTCTGTTTTCATTGTAATGTTAGTTAAAATTGTATTAATTTTATTTGTATTTATTTATTTTTAATAAATCTATTATACAGATTTTATAAAAATTGAAAAATGTTGCCTTGGTAACTAGCTGAAAGAAAATACATGTGTTAATATTTTATTTCAGTTAACATTTTTTTCGAAGTAACAAAAATGTTTTATGGCTTTAATTTGAGTTAACCAAGAAAATACTCCCTATGTAGGCAGCTTACTAGACATTTGAACACTGATAAAGCTTTATGGAGAATAAATCTCAGTTTTAGTCTTTATTTCTTACAATTCCTTTCAAATCTTTTTTTCAAAAGGATCTTTATTGGTTTTTCATGCAAGATGCTTTGTAAAGTCATAATCATATGTGGTCTGGCAGTAAGACATTGTGGAACATGGTGTAAAGGACTAATCCTCTTATGCCATACTAAATAAACTTTATGGATCTAGAATAATCTTTAATCCACACAACACAGCCATGTTAGAGATGCCTTGGTTTTAGCATAAGCCCTGCCATTTAGATTAAACAAACACCATATTCCCAGCAGGACCGAGACCACACATGCACATATGTAAAGGGTGACCTATTTCATAAAAAGCTGATTTTTTTAAAGAAACTATTATGCTGTATCACATTCACTGACCCTTTGAGACAAAAAGAACTGGCTATGTAACATTATAATGCAACAACTGTATGCCTCCACTATAATGCAACAAACATAAGGTTTTGTACTTTCTTTGACTAAATAAAGGGATTAAAACGCAATATTCCTCGAAAGACTGGGTCTTATAATAGTCTGTTCACACTCTACCAGGGTCACTGTGTGGGTTTTAGAAATGTTGTTTTTAATACTGGAATTTGGGCTGAACAATATAACATATTCAACATACATCCATGACAATATATTTTAATAAATGCAAGCAGTATCATGAATATTACAATAATTTTAACATGCTCTTTATTTGTTAAGTTTCCTAAAGACCACATCACCAACTTCTGCTAATATGGGAGCATTAATAATTCAAAACTTAATTGCAATCCTTGTCTGACATTTAAAGAAGGAAAAGAGTAAATATTGCTTGCTTATTTGTAGTTGCTCTGAAATGGCTTTTAAGAAATTTTGAACTGAATTTTGAATTAATGAAAATAATACTAATAAAATAAAATTCTAAACTATTGAAATGTAAAATAATCAAAAACATCAAGAGAAAAATATTATATATATATATTTTTTTTTAGTAATTTAAGTGTAAAACTTTAAGAAATCCTTTTGCAACAATATACACTTTTTTTAAAGAAATTAATACTTTTATTCAGCAAGGATATGTAAAATAGATAAGAAGTGAAAAGTAAAAACTGAAATACTTCTTATACTACATGTTTAAAAGAAATTTCATTTTCAGAAATATTTTTTAGCTGTATCACGAGTCCTAACTCGAACAAAATATACGGGCAGCTAAATATCCCCCAAAAATTATATAATAAAATTGGCCTTGACTCCACTCCATAGAGTTGATGTCTTCATTTAACCAGTGTACAGTGACTATATTGAAAGTACAGTATCATCACTTGGACACAGCTTATAGTTTTGTGAGACTTCGTACTTCGTACAGTTTTGTGAGAATCATACTGTGAAACTATTGCAACCGAAGAAAGTAACATGTGACAGCAAGTGGAAATTATGTAATAAACATAATGAAAACGCTTTAGCTTTAAACCCACAGTACCTCTGCAGCACTTAAGAACATGCAACCCAGGTCACATTTCATCCCAAAGGAATATGTGGTATAATTCAGCGGTTAAAGCATGCAGAGAATAGGATGCGCTCCATTTAGTGAATATGAGCACGATCAAACTGCTTCTGGGAAGTTCACACTCTTAATGCGTAGTGCAATAAGGACTGCAGCTTTCTTAAATTAGAGCCAAATTAAGGTGCTTCAAAATAAGCAGAAATAAAAAAAAAAAAATCAATCACACAAGGGAAATGCTTTTTCCAAACTGTTAAAATGCCATTAAACGTTCCATGAGAATAATATATTCAGAGAAAACCGGCCTCGTTTGTATGCGCGTCCTAAATTTAAAGCCCTTTGCCAGGAGTCTGGAGTAGTTTTCAACCAATTATAGTCATGGGGTTCGTTTGCCGGTATGTCCGTATGAAAATCAGGGTCACATGGGGTGACATTAAAATGCATTCCCTGAAATGAGTTCAGAATTTCACCCGGCACATTTTCTTATCTGCTTCTTGGGAAGCAGGTGACAATTAAATCACCTACATTTTTGCCTCCATTCAATTTTCTTGAAATAACATTTCGGTCTTTAACACAGAGCTTATCCTCACTTCACTTTCAATAAAGCCTCTTATTTTGAGACAAGGAATCTTCAAACAGCTCCAGGACCTCTTAAAATAGCAATTATTTGGACTATAAGTGGCCTCTGATCCCGTGTCCTCAGTCTGAACTCCACACACTTCAAAGCATTTTGGGAGTTTAAAAAACACTTCAGTAATATTATCGACTTGACTGTACTCACACTATTGGATGAGAACAAAACTTGAACTAAATTGAGCTGGATAATGACACTGTCTTCTGTAGAGCTGCTTTACAGCTGAATCAAATTAGTTTCATAATTGATGAACGACACTTATTCAGCTGAATTGAATCAACTGACTTATAATAATGACATAATAATGGCTAAATAATGACACTATTGCCTTCTGTAGATCTGCTTGCAGTTGAATTAAGCTTGAACTGACTTGAGCTAAATAATGACACTACTATCTTCTGTAGAGCTGCTTTTTAGTTGAATAGAGTTTGTTTGTGCTGTTATTGAATAAACATACTAAACTGATCTGAATAATCACACTATTGTCTTTTTAGAGCTGCTATACAGCCTTTGAGCTTGTATAAAGCGCTACATATAAATAAATGTGAAAAGTGACATTTGGGAACACACAAAGCCTGCATGTTCAATTTTGTGTGCGTGTGTTTAATGGGCGGAGCGAAGGCAACCTGAATGCTCTCACTTCATTAACAAGCCTTATTATAGTAGGTAACGTGGAGTGAAGTGTGAGTGGCTCTGACAGCACATCTTTGTTCCTGGGGGATTGTGTGATCAGGAGACAAGAGGCGAATCCTGTGTAATCTGGGTAATCTCTGCTCTAAGATTGGATAAACCCTGCTGAGGTGAGGGCCACACACAAGAATTCAGTCTGTATTAACTGTTCCTATTGGTTGAGAGTACAGCCAATAGTTCTCACTGTGTTATAAACAAGCATGATGCAATACAAGAAAATATAAATACACAGTAGATCAATTTGGAGTAGATGTCACAGTTACGTCACTTGCAGCTATGCGCACATTGTGGTGGCAGAAAAACACTGGTAACAAGTGGAGGGAAATGGGTAAAATCCATGGAATGGGGGAAAAAAAAATTTTTTTTTGTGCCTTCGAATGTCAGAATCGGAATGCAAATATTTTTTTTTAGAATAGTGTCGTCAAAGACGCCATTTGAAGCTAAATCCAGATGTTTAAACGAACCTGCTATGATTACTTTTAAAGCATAAATTTGATTTAAACAATAGGTCTACATAATATTTACATATGCAGTTTATAGGGGACATATTGTATTAGCCCTACACAGTTACAGCATGAAATACTATTTAAACCTATAAAGTTTTACATAACATTTACCTATTTTATCTCACAATTCTGACTTTTTCTCGCAAATGCAAGTATATATCTCTTATAACTCGATTTAACGCAACAATAGCGAGTTTGTCAATTCTTAGGATAAAGCTACCTGACCTCATGATGAAAACGTACCTGTGGGAACTTTTTCACAAGATGCAATATACGTACCGCCATGTACATTTCGTGACATATTTGATGTGAAATGTCCACTGAGTGGTGCTAAAAGCGAATTTGTTTTTTCCCCCAGAACAGATGAACGTACATATGGTATGTTTTATGTGATGTTAGTTTTACAAGTGTCACCACAGTTCTGAATTGAAATGTCCATTGAGTGGCACTATAAGTCTAATGCTCCATGACGTTTTAAAATAAAGTACCATCTGCACTACACCTAAACCAACCTGATAGTATGACAAAAAGCAAATGTGACGTAAAAGCGTAATTGCAAGCATGACGTTTTAGCTTGTTTTTCGATCTCTCATCTTTCAGCTCTTTCATTGCGAGTCATGTTTTTGCACAAAAGGTTCTTTATAGTAGAGAAAGAATCTTCAGGTCATTAAAATGTTCCTCACACTAAGAAAAACGGTTCTTTTAAGTACTGTTCACTGAAAGGTTCTTTGTGGAACCAAAAACGGTTGTTTTATGGCAGGGCTGTCCAAACTCAGTCCTGGAGGGCCGGTGTCCTGCAGAGTTTAGCTCCAACTTGCCTCAACACACCTGCATGGAAGCTTCTAGTATGCCTAGTATGACCTTGATTAGCTGCTTCAGGTGTGTTTAATTAGGGTTGGAGCTAAACTCTGCAGGACACCGGCCCTCCAGGACCGAGTTTGGACAGCACTGTTTTACGGCATCAAAGTAAAAACATCCATTAGGAACCTTTCAATATCTTCTTCTCTGAGTAAAAAAATAAAAATAATAATAATAATCTATGAAAAATCCAGAACCCAATACATTCCTCTGAAGAACCTGAAATGTAACAACGAATTAATGAATCTCCAAAGATCTATATAGACAACTCAAGAACCTTCTTTTGGGGAAAAAATAATAATAATAATAATACTGATGTCACAACAAGGCTTCTTTGGTCAACCAGAAAAAAAGTCAGCTAGACCAGCACTAAACCAAAATAAACTGGAAGATCTAGTCTTTTCAGCTTGATAAGAAAATTATTTTTAGCTGAACCTGCAAAATTAAAATCACCTCCGTAAGAGCATATTGATCACTTAATAATGTGGCTCAGATGTTACTTATGACTCATAGAACATGGATATTACACTCATGGATTCATTATGAAACCAGCATAACATAAGCAGAATCCACTATATACTGTATGGTCTCTATGCTTGGCCACGTAATGCGTGTCCTAAAGTGCACTTTGGATCTCACTGAATCACATGGGAAAACATGGCTAGAGCTCTGAGCGATGCCTTCAGCATGTCAAGGGAAGCGCTGTTTCTCTAACAGAAAGAATACACACATCTTCAGTGATATCAACATACCCCTGTAAAGGAATAGTTTATCCAAAAAAGAAAATACTGTCATCACTAACTCACCCTCATGCGACTTACTTTCTATTGTGAAGCATAAAGAAAGATATTTGAGAAATGTCAATACAATGGAAGTTAATGAGCTCTAATGTTGTTTAGTTATACCAATGTTCTTGAAAATATTGTCTTGTGTGATCCACAGAAGAAACAATGCATACAGTTTTAGAACAACATGAGGGTGAGCACATGACACAATTTTAATTTTTGGAGGACTATACCTTCATATAGTTATAGTGAACAATATGCTTTTGGTATGTGGAACAGAAAGCAAAGAAAGCTGATGATGTACTTCAGTCGATTCACCTTTTAAGCAAAGTCAGTCCACTCAGCCACCACCTTGGTAACATACCAGGGCAGCAATTATTGATTGATTGATTGAATATCATTTTTTAGATTTATTATAAGAGACATAAAAATAATAATTTTATTTATGCTATTGTTTATTTTGTATGTCATACCTAAGATATTAATATATTAATGAAGTAAAACGATACACATACTTACAAAATACAGATTATGCCTCTATCAAAATTATATTGTTCTATTTTATATATTCTGTATTTTTTATCAGAAATGTATATAAAAAAGATGTATCTATTGTTTTTAATGGTATTTTTGTTATTTCTTTTTCATGCTACTGATAGAAAATACACAATACAAAAGCAAATGCTGACTAAGAAAACTTGCCATTATTTCCTCTCATTATATATATATATATAAACAAATACTGTAGTTCAGACTCTGAATACTGATTGGATCTGCCACTTTCAGAAATTCACACACTAATATTGATAAGCTAGTTCTGCAGGTGAAGTGGTTTTATCCACTTTGCTTCATGCCTAAAAACTCTCCTTGCCTGTGGAAAAATCACTGTAATGGACAGCCTCTCATGGTTTATCGCTTTAGTGACCACATGTGCAGAACAAATTGACATCCTGGACTCTAAATAATCTCTCTACAAATCGAATGACGCATTATTCGTCTTACTTTCTGATGCTACTCACTATTCAACCAAGATTAAAAGTCAAGGTTAGAGTAACCCACGTAGTCAATTTTGGCCTGTAAATACCCTCATTAATTAAGAATCCTTCCTGAGTCAATATTAGCTGGGTTTGAGACACATGGGAGCCAGAGCTGAGATGTGGAGCAGTGAGGGTCAACACAAGACTGTATATTGATAAAATAAGAAAAGAAAGAGTGCTTCTAATTGGAGGCTCAGGCACGGAGAGATACGGACAAAATTGCTCCGGTCTTCTCCAGGGATATTTGAACATCAAACCCACGTTCAGACGGCAAACAGGGAGGGTAAATGTACAGAGACAAGTGTGCCATTTAATCCAGCCTGCTTATTAGAAAGAAAAGCACCAAGTATGCCAGTGCTATCGATTGCAACAAGAAAAACACAGCCGTTAAGAATCACTTAACGAAAAGCTTGTTGGTTTTAACCATCATTTCAGGGAACGCTGGTTTATTCTCGTCTAAAACACTCGTTTTTCCAGGCCTGTTATATGAACATCTCCATCATGGGAGGATATCAGCCCTAGACAGCAGATTTATTGCTCTTCTGTGAAGCCAATAAACAGCAGAAATGTGAGCCAATTCCCCACAGGTTGAAGCCAGAGCTCTTCTACGGTCAGATTCATTATGCATACAGTACATCATACGTCAAAACTAAATTTCCCTCCCCTTGAGCGCTCTAGAAAGCGCAATAACATTATCGCACCCGAGCGATATCGCAGTCAAACTGCACACTATCATGCATCTGCCCATCCAAGATGGACTCTCCGCATTCCACCAGATGTTTTTCAATGAAATGAGCCAATGATCTGTAATTACTGTGACCTACAAGAGAGAGATATGTAGGTTAAGTTTGCCTGCCGCTCCGCATCTTTGCATGCATGTCCCAGGGATGTTTTCAAAGTATAAATCCCAGCAGCTCCTTTAATCTCCTTATGTGCTTACATCCTCTTTAAAAATTCACTAACACAGTGACAAATGCACATTGACTCAGGACGTCGCTCTGGCCAATAGAAGAGTCCAAACTGCACATTTAGACTTTCAGTGAATAGATACGAGTTTGCAAATAAAGCTTTGATTTGAATGCATTGCACCAATAGTAATGATAGCATGAATTTCTAGATTACATTCACAAGACATTTTATTAATCAGAAAAATCATTGATTCAGATTAATGTACTAAAAATGCTAAAAGTGTTAATCAAGAATGTATTTATTGTACTGAATTAAGAGTTTATTTATTTATTCCCAATAGAATGATTTTCATTATTTTATTACAGAAATGAAAATATATATATATTTTTTTTTTTTATTGCATTACAATAATGAGAACTTTTTAAATCAGAAAATTCACTGATTCTGATTACTGTACTACAAAAAAACTATATACTATTTAAATAAAACTGGTAATCATTAATGTATTTGTTGTCCTGAATATATTTGCATTACAGTAATGATAATTTGGAGATGAGGTATTACTGTCATGAAAAATATCACAATGTAAAAATACTATGGTCCTAAAATTAGGCTTTATTTTCTTATAATTAAAACAAAATATAATTATAACATTTATTAAATTTATAACAATTTGTCATATTTCATAATGTGATATACAGTATCATTTATCAGTTTTTATACAATAGCAGATGCACAGAAGAGGTAAGAAGCAAAAGTCAAATAATAAAGGAGCTCCTTCTATTATATTGTCAGATTTCGTTATAATAATGATACGGCTGTTATCTAGCACAAGAAATCGAACAATCAGCCTGGGAAAATGGAGACAACCTACTGTGCTGAAACGGGGACATGTTTCTCAACCGTACAGACTTTGAGAATCAGACATTAGGATGATGAGAAATAATTCAAACACTCTACGCAGAGCTGTTTTGAAGTGAGACCGAAGACCTTTGGTTGTCCTTTTTCTTACCCCAGATAATAAAACAACTGCAATGCAACTTTGTACAAACAGCCAGTCTGGAACCTTCACATCCCACTCGCATCCATCAAGGTACTTATGGAAATAGCCGTATACCTGTCTCCCAGAAGTACAGTGACTTCCCGTCTCCTGTCGTTTGGGCGCAAGCGGTCCAGATTCCACAGAGCAGTAAAAATAACCTCCATAAACACAGGAACGCTGTCCTTGCACCCCTAACCCCAAGTCCCATGGCTTCCCTGAGTCGCGTAAAATCCACTCGGTCAGGAGGAAAAGAAACCCCAACGAGAGCAGAGAAAGAAGTTCAGTCGCACAGACTGAAAGAGTTTGCGTGCCTCTTCAGTTAGTGTTCCCCGAAGGAACGGCACATGTAGCGGACCTCCTGGGCTTCTGCTCCTCTGGTTGGCTGGAGAGGAATGGAGAATGTTCTGGCGGAACAATAGAGAACGGCAGCCACTGCTTCTACTGCTGCCGCTGTCCTCTGCCTACTGCAGCTGACTGACGCCGCATCTCCCCTCCCTCTGCCTCACACACTCTCGCTCTCTCTCAGCTTAGGGCACAAGGACGCTCCTTCGCCATGCTCCTGTGACGCTAAAGAAGACAAGAGGGGAATGCTGTCGCTAAGGGAGGGAGGGAGAAAGAGGGAGATTTATGAACTGCATATTCCACATTTTCTGTGTCTGCGTGCTGAGAGTCTGGAGTTGCATGAAGCTAGATGAGTAAATGAAGGAAATTATAAATACGGTATTAATGAAAGATTCTTCGATTTTTTGAGATGACACAAATGCTAAAAGGGCCACTGGAAGAAAATAATGCAAGAGATAGTGTTAAGTCGCACTGTCTAAAAGCAAGAAATCAAAATCCACCCCATTTACTTTCGTACTACATGCTCCTTAGTGTTTTTTGCACAATGTGCATGCTACTTCGAAGAAGAAAAAAAGTTTGTTTTTAATATATCTTCAAAATGCAATACGTGCTCTCTCTTCTTAATAAAACAAATTCCAATTCTGATTAATGTATTACAAAAACAGCTATATAATGTTTAAGTTATAAAATTGTTAGTCATTAATGTATTTGTTGTACTGAATTATACAAAGAGAGAGATTTATGAAGTTCATATTGCATTCTGAGAGACTGGAGTTGCATGAAGCTCGAAGAGTAAATGAAGGAAATTAGAAATATGGTATTACCTAAAAGCATGAAAATCAAAATTGACCCTGTTTACTTAATACATGTTCCTGGGTGTTGTGTGAACAATGTGCAGTTTACTTCAAAGAAATAAAAAAGTTGTCTCTTAAAATATGTTCCTTTTTGGATAACATTACCAAGGAGGTCTACAAATAATTTCATTTGATTGCAGCATGAATTGTGACATCTTTGTTCATGCTCACTCAAATCTAAATAAAATTATTTTTGAGCCAATCACCTGAGCCGTAATTGCTATGTGTCTAATTACACTGGAGCAGGGTTATAATAGTTAACTAAAACCATTTAATAATAATAAAAAAAAATTATTTATAAAGCTTATTTCAGCTTATTTCAGATGGTTGTCAAGGAAACATTTTTAATTTTCATTTAATTGATGTAATAAAAAAATAAACAGAAAAATTAATCAAAACTACAGATCTATTAAAAAAACTAATAAAATAACTAAATTAATAAAACAAAATATAAACATAAAAACGAATTCAAATTATTAATATAGAAACCATAGTACATACCTTAATAATACTAATATTATATTGCTACAAAAAAACATTTCACTCATATTACAAAAGTACAATGGTATTTCAGTTTGATTTTAAAGTGCATTTTCAAATGTTCAAGTTTATTTTCTGTATGGTTTTTTTACATTATTTTAAACCATGTCAGCCATGAACAAACAGTACGAGCAAATGATTTTAAACCACACAATCGTATGTACCCAACATACTCAATCCATTCTCCGTATATCGACAGACTACGGATTGTGATGTCACTGCGCAGGCAGAGATCACTAAATCTTAATGACTGTCTTGTTAATCCACTTTCCTAAACTCAATAGCTCAGGTCATGATCTTGAGTGGCAGATACTGGCACTGGCACGAGAGCAGACTAGACATCAGTGTGTGAGGCTCAAGAGTCAAGACACTTTCACACTAGAGTTTTGGTGTGGATTTGAGTCCAATTGACAGCAGAGTTTAGTTTATTTGCCTGTTTAAGTGACTGATCTAAACTCTGATGTGAAACAGCAAACTGCATTAGACTCTATTTTAAAAACAGTGTAACAAATTTGCTATAAAAAAAGTCACTAAATACATCAGACGCTGTTTTAGATGCTCAATACTGGATCTAGAGCAATCATATTTTTGCTGCTGTACACACAAAAAAACTGAACAGTAAAAATGTTTAAAAACATTTCTTACAAGGTACAAAATAGTCAACTCGCTAAACTCACAAAAAAGTAAAAGAAAATTTAAAGATATTGCCTCCGCAATTGCCTTAAAAAAAAGAAGAAAAAAAAGAAGCCTGTTTGGGGGGGGGGGGGGCAGTAGGTCAAATTTTAACAAATATAAAAAATTAAATAAACTGTTCAAAATAAAATTGTTTTAAAGAAAAGAAAAATAATGCCATTTTAAAACCTTCTGAGATCAATAAAGCAACAAACAGAAAATGATATTCTCTGATAATTTCTCCTCCATTTCAACTGTCATATCAAAGCTGCTAGACCATGTGACACATCAGCTCATGACAATTACCTTTGGTCATGAGACATACAAGAACAAAAATGATATGCGTTATCACTTGCATTCAACCTACAGGTGATATATCTGTGGTACAAGTAAAACATTTTTGGGTGAACTATGCTTTCAAACATTAATCAGAAGAGCTATTCTTTAAGCCAAATAAATGTGTTAATGAGAGGGGGGGAAAAGCAAAGCATAAGTGCATAAAAATTTTCAAGGACCACTTATATAGCAAAAAACATCTGAAGTCAATCCGAAAATCTAAGTAGCATACACCAAAATGCATGCAAACATCTCTGATACATCAAGAAGTACATCTCATTCATTAAAAATGCGTCTGGGAGTTTGTAGTAGTGCAGTGGTTGGTAGTTTTATGAATGACAGTTGAACCCTGCAGGAGATCTTCTCTTCCACTCCAGTGGTCAGACAGGCCATGAGTGAAGCTACTCAAGCAGAACCTTCCCCGGTCAGGGCAAATGTTCACTCGACACCGCTGTGAAGCTCCCTGAGCAGAGGCACGGCCCGTGCCAACATGGAGATGGACTACAACACTAATCACTTTGTTAGAGACTTTAACCATCAGTTGTATTTAAAGTAGATTGTGGTCTGTTCATCATTAGCTGTGTTTCCATCCATTTATTTTTATGCAAATTTTGGAATATTGTATAAAAAAAAAAACACTGGATGGAAATGGCAAGACGTGCATAAAATATTAACGTGCACAAAAAAAAATTATGCACTCAACTGAGGCAGATTTTTTTTTTTGGTAGAAAGATGTGCCTAACCATATGGAGACACATTTAGTCAATAAATTCCTGAGTGCAACCACAAAAAAAAAATATATATAATAATAAAAAATAATTCACATGATTTTGCCTCAACAGATCACTTGATTGGATAAATCGACTAACCAGTGAACCAATCTCATTTCACACTGTCTAAAAGTCTTTATGAAATGCCTGAGCCGAAGTCATCAAAATTATTTGGTATAACTACCTCTCAGAACTTTCTCAAACAATTGCATTCCCAAATAGGCTATTATGCATTCACTACTGAAAGAAAACAAGATAACGTTATTGCATTTGTTCAGCTCACAAGCTTTTCCAATTGCAGCAACATGTTATTTCTTATACTTTGCGCCAGTTTCCCAGGCAGATTTTGTTCTTTTGAACACATGGAATGGAATGTTTTATGTGGCATTCCAAATTTTGGCACAGATTTAATTCACAAATTTGGATGAAAACATAGCTAGTGACAGAAGATATTATAGTTTGCACACAAGTAAACCTTCACTTTTAAGCAAAATAAAAAGTGCATCAGTCAACTTTCCTATAGGCTACCGGATAAATTTGTTCAGTGAACAGATGTGTAAAGTACTGTAAATGTTTTTTTAAGTAATCTTACAAAAATAATTTACAGTCGAAAATCTAAGGTATCAAGTAGGAATATCCCACATTTGACTTTGAATGGTATGCAACATTAGAATCAGGACTATGTGCAAATTGTGGACAAATCCCTCATTTATGAGTCTATTATTTCATTGCATCTATGATTCAGGTTCTAATTCAGGTCTAATCAGCATTCCCACTGGGTTCCGCATCGTTGCTTATAGCATTCTAAAGGAAATGTGAATCAAAGCCATCAATTTAATCTCATCTAACCTGATGCATCACAACTGAGCTGAAGTCAAAGGTCACATATGAAGAGATGATTGCACTGAAATCATGCATTTTTGATTTCTGCCCTACCTAGTTTTCTGTCCTACCTTGAAGTCACTATATTTTGTGGCTTTAACGTTTAAGAAAAAAATAGTGTGAAAATAAATAAATAAAGCGATAAATGGCTGTTCCCTGAATTGTTTTTGCTAAGTCTAAATCCGCATGGGCTGAGAAGTACAGAACACTGCCAGAAGAGGATGACAGTTTGTCTGGCTGCAGTGACAGGCCTGCGATAGATTAGACTGCTGTCCGTGAGTCACAAGGCAAATGCGATGACAGCAGTGGCAAAGTCTTGCAGGACTGACAGTCCCTGAGTCGCCATAGTGATGCCTGAAGCCAGTGACTCACAGAGGAGGAAGAGTCCAAAATAGACAGCCGATGCTAACGGTTCAAATGACTGAACAATCACAACACTGATCCTGCCGCCTGGCACGCACAACTCGATTACCATATTAATGTACCATGGTATTTAAATGCCTTGGGAAAACATGGTGGTAATGTGTACTGTCAGAAAATGTCTTTATCTGTGTCCTGCGCCATTTAAAAGTGGCATGTGCGAGTGTTGAACTTTGTCAGTGATAAACGCAGACAGTTGTCCGTTTTAACGCTCATCGTATTACTGTTTACAGAGTTAAAAGCCTCTCTAAACGATTCAGTGCGTGAGTGAACTGTCTGGATTCCAAACCGACTCAGAACATTTTCGCCAAACCTTTTGACTCTTTCATGGAAAAGAACCAAAGGACTGATTCATTCCATTCACGAATCACAAATTCCATTCACGATCATCGCTGCTTACGATATGCATACGATATGATTGCAAATATAATATATATATATATCTACCAGTGTCATATAGTGTAAGTAAATAAATAAATAAATACTGGTATATATATATATATATATAAAAAAATTGTATTGCATGTAGTCAAAAACTACTGGTAAATAAACAAATAAATTCTACTCACACCACTGGTATGTATGTATTTATGCATGTATGTACTGTATGAATGAATAAATAAATTTGTTCTATATAGTCACATCATTGGTATGTACATAGGCTACCTGTACATACATAAATACAAACATTATTTAACATTATCATTTTTTACCCCCTATTTTTTTAGACCAGCATTCAAGCATCACATTTGATTTATTTTGAATAGAGTTATGTGTATGCATCTAAAGGTGTGTGTGAGTGTTTTGTGGGTAGGGTCTGTGCTGGATTATGAGCTTAAATCATCCAGTTACTTCTGTCTGTTGACCTACTCTGAGCTCATAGAGGGGGAAAAACCAATTAGTCTGATGAGATTCTTCAAATGCGTTTTTGCTCTCCAGAAGTGATGTGCTTCTTATCCACATAAATACATCATTTTCATTCTCTTATCTGATGACCAGAAACACTACAAAATATAGAACATTTCTGCAAACTCCCACGTTCATCCATGCATCTTCATTCCAAACATCTTCATGAAACTGGCTTAAGTGTTCCCATACACATGCTTAACTTGATCTTCACACAAATCCACCAATGCTGTAATTCCAGTGAAAGCTCAACAGAGCACAATGGCAATGTGCCCTTGTTCAGACAACTGTTGAGCAAACACAGAGACAAACACAAACAGTGCTTTGCTTGCAGCTTTGCATGGCTCAAAATGTGTAATGTATCCTTCCCATTCAATAACACAACCACAAGTTACTCATAACTGAAGTAACAATTGAAGTCAATCAACCCTTTTTAAAATAAGCAACCAACAAGAAAAAGTTAGCCCTCTTTAGCATCAGTTTATAAATATCTCCAAACATAATTAACAATTTAATAGGAGCTGTATTTTTCAAATTAATAGGAGCTGTATTGTACAAATTACATGATGAAAATTGCAGTTAGTAACATAATCTGGATTACACAATAGATAATGTAGTCTGACTACTTTGATTACTTTTGATCAAACTCATTCATCACATAGATTTGAATGGGATTGTGTAACATTAAAAAAAAAGAAAATATATTCCATTCTTTGTTATCAACATGATAAAATGCATTAAATATTATCAGAGCAGGGTTTCCCAAACTGTATAAAAGTGGTAGGTTCATTTAGAAAGGAAAATTTTAAAAGAAAAAAAAGAATAGGGGTTAATCTATAAATGATGGATATTTACTGTCATTGCGTGAAAAATAAGTAATCACGTAATCCAAAAAAGTAACTAATCTGATTATGAACATTTTAAAATGATATATATTCTAATTGTCTAATTACTTAACTTACAAGTTAAGCTAGTACTTGTCTAATTACAAGTACTTAATTTTTGGAATCTGATCCGAGTTACTATATGATATGAATAGCTTTAGTTTAGTTTTTGGAAAAGTTGAAAATGTAAAGTTGTAGTATTGCCAAGCCACATATAGCTGCCTACTCCTCAAAATTGACTTTATGCTGATTGACATTGGACCTCAAATTTAAGATCACTGTAAATGAAGCTCTGGTTGATGCTGAACTAGAACTTCGAGTAAAACAGGGCTTCCCATGAAGGGATTGTTTGTGTCTGTGGATTTTACACATTTGCCATTAGGGAAAAAAAAAAAAAAAAAAGATTATCTACCCATTGACTGCTCTCTGAAGCTGAAAATCCAAAGGGCAAATTTGCATACCAAATGCAATGAAAAAATCATTTTCTGAACCAGTATTTTTCTGTTTTGTTTTCCAGTATAAATATCTAAATATGCTTAGAACATGATAAATGTACTTGAAAGGCAAAATTGTTTATAAAAAAATAAGACTTGCTTTCTGTGAATATATCTTGATTTTCTTGTTATTTAAAAAAAAATCTACAGTATGCAAATGTAAATATGCACATGGAAATGTAAATCTGACCAGACATAATCCATCCATAAAGAAAACAAAAAATCTTATTTTAAGCCATTTCAGAGCAAATATATAAATATTGAGAAGTTATGAATGTAGACTATCATCAAAAGGCTGAAAAATACCAAGTCTTCAGACTTATTATTCACTAAACAGCTAGTTGTTTCATTAAATATAATGTTGATAACTAGCTATTATAAGAAAAGAGTGGCATGATTTGGGAATTTTAAAAAGGTTGGTTATCAGGTACAGCCGCATGTAAATAATATGCAAATTGAGTGAATAACATCTTGCCACTTCTGAGGGTGCTGGGAGGTTTGAGTTCACTGAGAGTATCAAAGTAAATGTGGGTCGACAGTATTAAAGTGAACCGACAACAGAGCTGAGAAAGAAACAGGTCAAATTGAACTGCAGTCCTTGGGATTAATCTGTCAAATTAATAGTAAAAGATCCAGCTGCCGATTCTTGTTTTAACTACATTTAACACGGCGTCTCAAATAGTCAATTCTGGTTTGTTGAACAACAGAGGTGACTGTCGAGATCACAATCGGTGATCAGAAGAGCCTGTGTTTCCTTCTGACTCAAGTCTATTTAAATGACAAAGAAAGGAAGAAAAATTAATACATATATGACTCATGTTGTCCTTGATGTTCATTTGTTCTTTAAAAGATAATTTACTCTGTCTGTCTGGGGACGTGATGCAATTACAGACAGCACTCTTTGCCTCTGACCTCTACTGTAACTGCCTCATTAGGAGATCTCACGAGCAGCGGAACACGCCATTCGTTATCATCGCCATGGTAACTAACCCTGACGGCTCATGACAGGCAGTCGTGTGTCATTCATCAAAAACTCGCTGTCACTCATGGCACTTCAATCAAGGGTACAATATCAAATGCTTAATGTCAGCAGAAAGCACTATCCATGAATATACTGCACTTTATTAGAGATATTGGAGACACAAAGTATTTAATGTTTATTGCTTGAACATAATAAAACTGTACATTGCCATGCCCCAAACTTTGGTGCAAAAATGGCAAACCTCTTAAAAAATTTATAGAAAATAAATGATGCATATAATATTTAATTTGACATCCTGAGCTCATCAATCAACATTTTATATTGAATAAAGAAGTGGCCCTTTTACTATTTCTTAAAAAAAAAACAAAAAAAAAAAACCTGTCTTCATTTTTCATGCCAAATTTTGCACTTTTTTACTGTTCCCGTTTAAAATAAATTGTTGATAATTGGACTACATTTTAAAAGAAAATACGATTTCAATATGTCATTAACTAATTGAATTACTAAAGACATTTATTTTTTAAATGTTATTTTAAATATTTTGATATAGTCATTGTTTTGTTGTTGTTGTTGTTTATTGATTGAACATAATGAAAAAAAAAAAAAAAAAACACATACAAACCAGGGTTTTTAACTTTAGTAAATTGGCTGCAAAAAATGGCAAACCTCATGAAAATATGAACAGAAATTAAATGACTCATACAATATTCAATCTGACCTCCTGAGTCTGATGAACAACATTTTATAAAATGTTAATTAAATTAAACAAGTGTTTTTTATACTGATATGTTGAGAAAAAGGGAAAAAATGACATTTCTATGCCCAGTTTTGTACTTTATTCCTGCAAAGTGCCAGAAACAATAACCAACACCTGTCCTGGTCACATGTAAACTCATTAACTCATTTTAATTACTAAAACATACAAGTAATATTTTTTTTGATGTTATTTTAAATATATATTTAGATTTTTGTTTTATTTGCTTATAAATAATTTAATGCTTGAAAAAAAAATGCAAACCTCATAAAAATTTATAGAAAATACATGACTCAAATAATGTTCTATTTGACCTCCTGAGTTTGACATTTTATGACAATTCCTATGTTGTTTCATATTCCATTTAAGAAAAAAACTGATTTCATTTTCCATGCCCAATTTATACTCTATTCTACAATCAAAGAACAATCAAGTACCACCTAGTCAAATGATCCCCTTACAATTTCAATGTCCCTTTACATTTTTGAATACAAACTAAAAGACTGTGAAAAACACAATGCCATAATTAATAATTAATAAATAGGCCGATATGTAATTACAAAATGTGAAATTTCCAGACTCATACGGAGTACCTCCTGGTGGCACTCTATTCACCAATGCTTTAGTCTCAATTGCCATTTATAAAAGCAGTCTGATGTTCTGTTTGGTCCTATAGTCCTTTTGGCTAAAGTGCGAGTTCATACTGGACACTGTGGAGCACATGCAGTCAGTCTACTGGAGTCTGGACCATCAACACAGAGATGCTGGGGCTCATAGAGTGTCTGCCTCCAACAATCTGACCTACAGCAACCACCGCTTTACAAGCCTGCCAGCTCAATGTCCCTCATCAGCATCAAACCACACAGCAATCTGATAAATTAAAGGGTTATTTTGGAGATCAGAGAGGATGGACCATAATTCAATCCCATTTTCTGTTATGCTTTGGCCAACATCATGGGAAAACATGGCATGCTTCATCATCAATGACTAAACTGAAACGTGTTTGAGGCTGAAATAAGCATAGTAATGGCAAGCCTGCACATCTGGTCTAGAAGTTCTACAGAAGAAAATATTATGTCTTCTGCCGTTAATTTCCATATAAAACAGACAAAAGTACATTTACAGACTGTCCTAGGAGGGGCAGTCGTGGCAGTTGTGGCCTAATGGATAGAGAGTCGGACTTGTAACCCGAAGGTCACGGGTTCGAGTCTCGGGGATTGTAGGTGGGGGGAATGAATAACCAGCGCTCTCTTCCACCTTCAATACCACGACTGAGGTTAGACCCTTGAGCAAGGCACTGAACCCCCAACTGCTCCCCGGGCGCCACAGCAATATGGCTGCCCACTGCTCCAGGTGTGTGTTCACGGTGTGTGTGCAGGGGCGCTTTAAGATAACCAGAGGCCCCTGGGCTACAGCATTACGGTAGGCCCCCCTACCCCAGAAAACCTTTTTTTTTATTTTTTTTAGCTTCCTGACAATTATGTCAAATTTCTTTTTTTTTTTCTTGTTAATATGCCAGTTAACATTCACAACACTGTTCTGCGTAAAATGTGAATATAAGTGAATATGCAAATTCCCTCTTTGCCACAAGGTGGCGCTTAAGAACAGCAGAATATAGCCGTTACATTACACTATTACAGGATTTATACGGAGGTATTATGAAAAGAAAATGCCATCAAAACTTTCCTGGCTGAAATATGAGTTTACAGGTATGATTTAAACACCATAAATCACACAAAATATTCATTATTCATCATCAGTAGAACAAAACATCACGACATGTTTGCATAAATGTGGATTGTTTGGTGATTCCTAACTGCGTTTTTATTTTGAAACATGCCATGATCGTTTAATTAATTAAATCACAGCCATATAAAGTTTAATGATCACATTTAAGCAATAGGACGATTCCTATTTTTCCATCCCTGGATTTAAAATTGAGACTTTGAAGCAGCACCTTAATCTAAAACCTTCAGCTGACACAGATAACATCCACACAAGTTACTGAACTCGCACTGTATGATGTTACAGAAAGATCTGGTCCAGTTCCTTTCACACAGCAGTGTTGTTTCTCTTGTTAATCTGCACGTTAACATAAAGACACTCTTGAGATGGGCTAACGTTACTTTACTAGCGAAATAAGCGAATGCATTGATTGTGCATTCACGTGGAACATACCAACTACACAAACTGTGTGGGGGGAACCTAAACTGAACAATTCACTATATATGCTACTAAAACCAGGGCGTCGCTGAAAATGAGTGTGAGTTTGTTTACAGAATGCTGTTGTCACTGCTGCAAACTCCCATATAAATAATTATTCTAAAAATATAATTTCCCTGCAGCCAGTGGGCCCCTTTCCAGTGTAGGCCCCTGGGCTTCAGCCCCTTGAAGCCCGTGCATTAATGCGCCTGCTGTGTGTGTGTGTGTGTGTGTGTGTGTGTGTGTAATTTGGATGGGTTAAATGCAGAGCACGAATTCCGAGTATGGGTCACATACTTGGCCACACTTCACTTCAAATATACAAAGTTTAGCAATCAAGTTCACTATCAACAAGCCTCAAGTTCATTTTGCGTCACATCTGTTATAAATCATTCATTTTAACAAGACAAGAAGGCTTATTATTAAACAGAAGCTATTGACAGCTTTTATTTTAACAGGTTGTGTCTCTTTAAAGAGAGAGACAGACTAATGAAAAGACAACCGCTATATTAATACTCTACCACTATATAATAATTACTACTCCAGTAGCTTATGCAATTATATTAAATCTATAATTCAAAATTAAAACGGGCCTCACATAGAAAATCAATTTTTACTTCATTGCAACACTGCCATCTGTTGGTTTAATAACACTGGGCTCAACAAATGCACGAGGACCGAGTTTTGT